>PVJO010001329.1:0-162321 GCA_004026905.1 Hystrix cristata
TGGGGGGCAGGAAGTGAGGGAAGGAAAAAGGTGGCGCACTGGGCTGCGGGAGCACGGCACGGCCACGCCCCAGTCCCCGCAGGAAAGGTGCTTTTGAGGCAGTGACTGACGCGCGTCGGAGCCGCAGGCCCGCACTTCGCGCTGCGCGGGAGCAGCTGTGTAGCCGGGCGGGACGGCACCGGGAAGCCTGGCGAGGCTGCAGGCAGCGGCCTCGGGCCGGAAGTCTCGCGGTCTGGCAGGGCGTCCGTCCAGGTTTTTCAAGCCGGGCGTGTGGGACTGCTGCGAAATAGGGTTCCCGGCAGAGGGGGCTGCCTCACGGGCAAGTCGGGACCCGACTGCGTGGTGATTTCCTTAAAATCCACTCTTAAACTCCCTTGGATTAAAACGTTGCCTTCTTTCTTTAAGAACCTTATTTAAAAGTGAATTGTAATGTAAACCAGTACGACCAATTTTTTCCCTTGAGAGATTGTTGAAAGCGGAGCACTGTGGTGTTGGGATTCTTGAGGGGAAGTAAGAGAGGCCAGGCTATTTTTTGTGGTCTAGGAGGACAGCTGTGCTGGCAAGGCGTGGCAGATCCCTTGCTTGGCGATTTTGCCCTGCTGCTTAGTTGTCTGACGTTGGTTAATAATACACTTCCTCTCTGTCTCGGTTGTTCATCTGGAAAAAAAGATTGGACTAGAGTAGTGGTATTCAAAGTGGTCCCTAGACCAGCAACATTGGATAGGAATTTAAAAATGCAGATGATAGAGCCAGCCTTAGACTTACTGAATCAGAAACTCAGCAATCTGTCTTATGACAAGCTCTCAATGTGACTGACATCCGTGCTCAAGTTTAAGACCCGCTGGACTAAATAAACCCCCCAGGGAGTCCATCAGAGAGGAGAGAGCTCATACTTGTTAGTGTGGCGCGTAAGGCTACACAAAACCCTCGCTAACCTGGTGCGAGTGTAACTGCCCAGTCTCCTAAATCATCAGGCCTCCTCATCTACATAAAACTGCTAAAAATCCCCTAAGGGAACTTGCTGTTTGAATCTTGTGCCTTTAAATATGCTATTTTCTTCCTGGGGGAGCCCCAAAAACAACAATAAAAACATCTTTCTTCCATTATTTGTCCATCTCCTTTTGTTCTTCCGGACTTGTATAAGTTGTCACTTCTTCCAGGAAGACCTCCTGATACTTCCCTTCCTAGATTAGATGTCTTCCTTCTCTGCTCTTGTGGCATCTTACAGTTATTTCTGTTATATCCACTTTATCACCTTTATCAGCACATGCACACACACACACACACACACACACACACACACACACACACTGAGCTATATGAGGGCAAAAATGGTTGTATCTCTGCACACTGCCAGCTGCATAGTATGTCCTTAATATGTCACTGCATGAGAGAGTGAAGAATGGATGTCTTGAATCCTGTTGCCAGCTCCCTGAGGGTTCAGATAATGACTTGAGTCCTTTTAATCTCCAATCTTTTATAGGCCACTGTTCATCATATTATAAATTCTCAGTGACTGGTGATCTATCAGTGCTATTGCTTTTGGTAATTGTTTATAGTGCATTACATTAACCAGGTTCATAGCTATTAGCCCACTTGAGCTTCTCAGCAATATTGTGAATTATGCTAGAATAGGTATTGTTTTTAATCATTTTAACAACTGAGAAATGGCTCAGATATCAAATTGCCTTCTATGGTTACCTATTTCTGTAAAAATTATTTACTATCTTCTCTGTGGAAGGCATTGTGAGGGACACATAGGAGACACAAAGCTATTAATGATATGATCCTTGTCCTCCAGAAACCTTTATTATAGGAAAAATAAAGTATATACAAATAACCCCAATTTAAAACAGTGCAGAGTAAATCCAACCTTAAATGAGTCACTCCATGAAGGCTCTAGAAGTTTGGTGGACAGAGTAGTCACAGGTGACAGAATGGGGTAGACACAATTGTGGCAAAGATAGAAACTGCATGATGACAAGGCATCATGACTATGAGTATTTTTGTTAACTCTTGTTTGTGCTTGTTTTTAACCCGTATGAGCTTCTCAGCAATATTCCTCATTTATTTGCTCAATTATTCCTCATTTATTTGCTTATTTGTTTACTGTGAGTTAGAAATTATGTTTGAAAAATTACCTATAGAAATATTTTAAGGATGTCTTGTCCAGTTTTTTTTTAATCAGCACACCAAGAACCTGAACACTTTGAGGCCCCAAAACCAGTAACAATCTGAGTTAGTTCTTGAAAACCTGGCAGAGAAATTGCTTTACCCAAACTTCTCCATCTGCACAGCAAAATTTCCCCCATGTTCATGTTCTCACAGTGAACACAATTACTTGTCATTGTAGTGTTGTAGATACAGAGGATTCTATTCTTAGCGATAACTCAATTCTCACATTTCAAATGGACTTAAAATTTGAACATTTTGGTTCTGGGAAGATGGTGGAGTGGTGACCAGTGACAAATCAAACTTCAGCATTGGGAGACCATACGCTGCAGTATAGCAACTTGGGGAAGAGAAGAAGGAGAGAAATGGATCCCCAAAACCCAGGAAAGTTCTGAAGGGAGAATTGGAGCCCACAGAGAGAGCAAGGTGACAGACCTCAAAGCAGAAGAGGAAGGTGGCAAACTGCACTTTCTCCCTCACTCCCAGCTTGTTGGAAAACTGCATATTCTCCCTGATTCTCAGCTTGCTGTTTGAGAGAGGAGGCTTGAGCCTACAGAGGTACAGTGGCAGCAGGGGACCCTGGGGACCTCCACGGAAAAACACACCAGTGGAGTGGAGCAGTGAATGCAGTAGGCTGCAGCAGCTGGTGTGTGACTCCAGTCCAGACATCACCAGGAAAGAGTGAATGACTAGACACCATTTGGAGTGGGGCCAGCTGAACCCAGGACTTGGAGTGGCCATGGGTTGGCTCCATCTCAGGGCTCCCAGTGTCTGGGTGAGACGCAGTCCTGGGAGACACCCAAGGTCATAGAGCCAAGGTCAAGTCAGCAAAAACACCCATAGTGTTGCGGGCTGAACAACTCGGGTCACGGGCCCACAACCAGAGAACAGGATCAGCAGAGTTCAGCCGGCATCGCTCTATTCCTACGGTAGCCTGCTGAGATTATATAACACCCCACTCTAATCCTACTGCACGCTTGCTAGGGTTGTACAATATGGATCTGGGCTCTGCCCGTCTCTTTTGTCTACCAGTGACAGCAGAGACATGACCTGAAGTAGACTCTACCACAAAACTGCAGACCCCTGAAGATAAACATAGCTTTGAAATCACAGAGAAATTTCTCTTTCTTTTTTTATTGTATGTTCTTATTTTTTCACAAATACAAACGTTGCTTTTAGGTTTTTTGCTTTGGTCAATTCTTGTTTTTGTTTCTTCCTTCTTCATTTCCCTCCTGTCTTCTTCGCTACTCTCCAAAAGCTTAGGTAATCTTCCTTTGTCCTTCAACCTTGCTTCTAATCTCTTTTGCTTCTTCTAGTTCTCTATTTTTTCCACCTACCTCCTTTAAATTTTCTCACCAGCAAGTCAAATTGCTCAGTTGAGGGATATTTACTGTATATAATTTTCTGGTTCATTTTAGCTTTTGTTGTATAACCATAAATATTGCTCATATGGTTAAAGCTGGCAAATTAATAGTTACCACAGTTTGCCATTTTCTAGGCTGTACTAGATCCTATTGTTATCTGATTGTACTACTTTAGCCAAGGTGACATACTTGATCTAATCATTGCTCTTCCTTGTATGCCAAGACTGAGATTGTCTGAGGGTCATAAACAATACTGTAGTCCAGTGCCAAGGAACCAGGGGCTGGCCAATTAGGCAGCAACTTCTCATCCCTGATAAACTGAAGAGGTAGGATCTTACGACAGACTCAAAAACCAAAAGCCAGCTACACCTAGAAAACATCTCTGAAAAGTAGCCATTTCCTCAGGAGTTCTCAATACTAGTAATAAAGCTACCTACAATAAGCAATTTACAAGCATCATGTAGAAAATAAGTTTTTTTAAAATAGAAAATGAGATGACACAGAAGCAAGATGTAACCCTAGACCTCCAGCTTGCCCAGGGCAAACTTAGGGGGCAGTGAGGTGGAGCAAATCAAAAGCCACCCACCCTGAACTCTCTGAAGTGGTAACAAAACAGATGAGTGAAGCTCTAGAAAAAAATCAAATTAGAAATAATTTCTCAGATAACTAAAAATATGATGACCAGAATGAAGGACATGGTTAATGAATCTATAGTACATACTGATTAAAAAAAAAACAGAGGAATTTAGGAAAATGATGGAAATCATGAATGCCCAACATAGGAAAGAAGTGGATTCCATGAAATAGATTCAAACAGATAGTCAAGATATTAAAAATTCTATTGAAAGTATACACAACAGAATCAACCAATGTGAGGACGGAGTATCAGATCTAGAGGACAGGTTTGTGGTTAGTGATGATGAAAAGAAAGACTTCTTTAAATTAGCAAGGGACTAGGTAATAGCAATCTTAACAGCTGGAGATGATACAAAGAAGAATAATACAAGATAGATCAGAATAAATGAAAAATTAGATGAGAGCATAAAAGACATAAAAAACCTGTTCACAGATGTAGTGGCAGAAAACGTTCCAAGCATGGAAAAAGAATTTGACATATAGATAAGTGAGGCATATACAACTTCAATTAGCCATGATCAAAAACAAAAGTCTACACCAAGACATATAGTAGTCAAGATTTCAGAAATTCAACAGAATAATAAAAGCTGTTAGAGAAAAGAAACAAATCACCTACAAAGGAAAGTCCATTAGAATCACAGCAGACTTCTCAATACAAACCCTTAAGTCTAAGAGAGCTTGGAGTGAAGTATTTTGAGCCCAAAAGGAAAACAACCTGTTATGGTTTGTGTCTAGATATCCCCCCTCATGTGGTCCTAGGTGGGGCTGGGATCAAAGATACGATTCTAAAATTAAGGGTATTAGGGTTAAGGGTGGGAGTGCTACCCACCCTAAAGCCAGGTAGCCTGGATAAAATCTAAGGGACAGAAAGAGGCTTGCTTACCTACTTGCTTGAATTTCTTGCTTACCTTGCTGCCTTCTGCCTCTCAGCCATGCCACCCTGCCTTGGATCCAGTCAATCCTGGACTGAAACCTCTACAAACTGTAAGCCAAATAAACCTTTCTTCCCCTAAATTTGGGTATCGAGTGTTTTGTCCCAGCAATGAGAGAAAAGTAACTAAGACACAACCTCCAAACCAGACTGATGTACCTTGCAAAACTATCTTTCAAAAGTGATGGAGAAATAAGATACTTCCATGATAAAGAACACCTGAAGAAATTCATGACCACCAAACCAGCATTCGAAAATGTTCTGAAGGACATTCTAGAAAGAGATAACAAAGACTACCATTCCATGAACCCCAATAGAATGAATCCATCAGGCAAGGTGAGCAATTCAACAGAGAGGAAAGAGAGGGAACCAACAACAGAAAATAATATGACAAGGATAAGTCACTACATATTAGCTATAACCACCAATGTAAATGATCTCAATTCACCAATCAAAAGTAACAGATTGATAGAATGGAACAAGAAACAAGATCAACAATATGCTGCATATAAGAAACCTTAATTCAAAAAGAAATTCATAGACTTAAATTCAAAGGATGGAAAACAATACTCTATGCAACAGGGGAAAAAAGGGGTAGCTATTCTATTTGCAGACAAAGTGGATTTCAAGTCAAGACTTGAGCAAGAGAGACAAAGAATGTCACCACATACTTTTAAGGGAACAATCCAAGAGGAAGAGATAACTATCATAAATATACATGCACCAAATACCAGCATACCCAACTGTATAAAACAAACATTAACAGACATGAAAAATCAGATAAGCACTAATGCAATTGTAATTGGGGATCTTAATACCCCACTGTCACAAATAGATCAACTAGACAAAAAAAAAAAAAACCAACAAAGAAATATCAGAGCTGACCCAAATCTTTGAACAAATGGACTTACTAGATATAGAGTATTCCACACCACAAAATCAGAGTATACATTCTTCTCAGCTGCACACAGGACTTTCTCCAAAATAGACCACATACTAGCTCACAAAACATGCTTAATTAAATGCAAAGGAATTGAAATTACCCCATGCATATCATCAAACCACAGTGCAAAGAAATAGGAAATCGATGACAAAAGAAACAACCAAAACAGAATAAACACACGGAAATTAAACAACTCATTCCTGAACAATCAATGGGTCACAAATGAAATTAAAGAAGAAATTAGATAGTTTCTACAAATAAATTATAATGCCAATATAACATACCAGAACTTATGGGATGCAATGAAAGCAGCCCTATGAGAAAAATTTATAGTGGTGAACTTTCACATCAGAAAAACAGAGTGAGCTCAAGTAACCTAATGTTGAACCTCAAGCAATTAGAAAAAGAAGAGCAACTTAAACCCACAGCACATATAAGGGAGGAAATTATAAAAATCAGAGCTGTGAAGGGAGGAGAGGGGAATGGGAAAAAAAGAAGCAACAAGATATATCATGTACAGTTACAAATCCCTTATGATGAATGTTACCAATATGTACATCTAAAATGTACCATTACAATAAAATAAATTATTTTTAAAATTTTTTAAAATAAAAATCAGAGCTGAAATTAATGCAGTTTAGACTAAGAAAACAATACAAAGAATCAATGAATCAAAGAGCTGGTTCTTTGAAAGACTAAATAAAATTGACAAACCCTTAGCCAACCTTATCAAAAAAGGAAAGAAAAGACTCAAATCTATGCAATTAGTAATGAAAAGGGTAAAATCACAACAGATCCTGAAGAAATCCAGAAGATAATCAATACCTACTTTAAGAACCTTTATTCTAATAAGATGAAAAAGAGAAGAAATGGACAGATTCCTACATACATATGAACTACCAAAGCTGAATTAAGAAGATATAAAAATTCTAAACAACCCAATATCAGTCAATGAAATTGAGGATGTAATTAAAAACATAGCAACAAAGAAAAGCCCAGGTCCTGACAGAGTCACTGCTGAATTCTACAAAAAATTTAGAAAAAAATCTAATGCCACTACTCCTCAAACTTTTTAACAAAATCAAAAGGGAAGCAATATACCCAAACTCATTTCTGGAAGCATGCATTACCCTGATACCAAAACCAGAGAAGGATCCAACCAAAAAAGAGAACTACAGGGCAATCTCCCTAGTGAACACAGACACAAAAATTCTCAATAAGATACTGGCAAACAGAATGCAGCAAATCATCAAGAAGATTATACGCCATGACCAAGTAGGATCCATCCCAGAGATGCAGGGATATTTCACCATATGCAAATCAATAAATGTAATATACCATATTAACAGAAAAAAAGACAAGAATCACAAGGTCATCTTAATAGACACCAAAAAAGCATTTGACAAAGTCCAACACCCATTCGTGATAACCTACAGAAAACTGGAATAAATGGTCTTTATCTCAATCTGATAAAGGACGTCTATGACAAACCAACAACCAACATCATACTAGATGGACAAAAATTGAAAACCTTCATTCTAAAATCAGGAACAAGACAAGTATGTCTACTATCACCACTTTTAGCAATACAGTTCTGGAAACATTAGCCTGAGCAGTTAGACAAGAGAAATAAATAAAAGGAATAAGAACAGGAAAGGAAAAAGTTGAATTATCATTATTTGCAGATGACATGATACTCTACAAAGAAGACCCCAAAAAAGTGCTACAAAACAACTTCTAGATTTAATAACCCAAATCCAGTAGTGTAGCTAGATACAAAGTCAACACTGAAAAATCAATAGCATTCCATTACACAAATAACAAACCCACTGAGAGAGAAATTAGGAAAACCACATCTTTCACAATAGCATCCATAAAATGAAATACTTAGGAATCAACCTAATGAAGGAAGTAAAAGACTTTACACGAAAACTATAGTACTCTGCAAAAGGAGATCAAAGAGGATATCAGAAAATGGAAAGATATCCCTTGTTCTTGGGTAGGAAGAACCAATATAGTGAAAATGTCCATACTTCCAAAATTGTTATACAGATTTAATGCAATCCTGATCAAAATACCAATGGCATATCTCACAGAATTGGAGATATCAGTCCTGAAATTCATTTGGAACAGAACAGGCCTAGAATAGCAAAAGCAATTCTGGGCAACAAAGGCAAGGCAGGGAGCATTACAACCCCTGACTTGAAATTATACTACAAAACTATCATGATAAAAACAGCATGGTACTGGCAAAAAAAAAACCCAAAGATCAATGGACAGATTAGAAGATGCAGAAACAACTCCAAACACACTCAGCCACCTTATCTTTGCCAAAGAGGGCAAACACCTTCACTGGAAGAAAGATATCCTCTTTAATAAATGGTGCTGAGAAAACTGGCTTTTCACATGCCAAAGATTAAACCTAGAACCATGTCTCTCACCATGTACTAAACTAAAATAGAAATGGGTCAAAGATCTAAATATTAAAATAGAAACACTAAATCTGCTAGAAGATAGAGTAGATAAAACTCTTGAAGACATAGGTGTAGGCAAAGACCTTATGAATAAAACCCTGATCACACAGGGAACATTACAAAGAATCAACAACTGGGATTTCATGCTATTACAAAGCTCTTGCACAGCAAAAAAACCACCAACAGAGTAAAGAGACAATCCACAATGTGAGAAAAAATTTTGCCCATTGTTCTTCAGAAAAAGGACTAATATCTAGAATACATAAAGGACTCTAAAAAAATCAGACCCCCCAAATTTAAAAAAATCCAAAAATAGGTATATGAAATGAATAGACACTTCTCAGATGAAGAAGTAGAAACAGCAAA
Organism: Hystrix cristata; assembly: GCA_004026905.1. Classification (NCBI taxonomy): domain Eukaryota; kingdom Metazoa; phylum Chordata; class Mammalia; order Rodentia; family Hystricidae; genus Hystrix; species Hystrix cristata. The sequence goes on from PVJO010001329.1 coordinate 8,887, forward strand.
TAAATGTATGAAAAAGTGTTCAACATCATTGGTCATTTGAGAGATGCAAATTAAAACAACACTCAGACTACATCTCACTCCACAAAGAGTGGCTGTTATCAAGAAATCAATAACAAATGCTGGCAGAGCTTTGGGGAAAAAGGAGTCTTTCTCCACTGTTGGTGGGAATATAGATTGCTGCAAGTACTGTGGAAATCAGTGTGGAAATTCCTCAAAAAACTAAAACTAAAGGTTCCATTTGACCCAGCTATTCCCCTTCTTGGTATCTTCCCAATAAAATTAAAATCATCATACCACAGTGATATATGCATACCCATATGTATAACAGCACAATTTGTAATAGCTAAATCTTGGAAACAACCCAAATGCCCATTAAGAGATGAATGAATAAAGAAGATGTGTTTTTTTATACAATGGAGTACTACTCTGCCATAAAGAAGGACAAATTCGAAACATTTCTAAGTAAATGGATACACCTTGAGACCATATTCTTAAGTGAAATCAGTCAGACACACATGTTTAAATATCACATTGTCTCTCTGGCATGAGAAACCTAAAGGGTAAATAAGAATCAAAATGTATAATAGATACTGGGAAACAGGAAGAAAATGTTCAAATGGAAAGGAGAACAAAGGAGAGGGAGAGGGACAGGAAGGAAGGGGAAAAAAGAAATAATTTAAGATCTAGGATGGCATTTTCTTCCTAACAGCATTTTCATTTGCTGCACCAGGCATTTGGGGCAATAGTGATCCATGATCCATTTAATCCAAAGTCAAGCCTTCAGGTTTTGCAGGCTCCCCAGATAACTAAGCTAAAGCTATGAATGTAAAGCTTTGTGTGAAGACATTTTACTTCTATTTTACCTCAGGCTCATACTGCAGCCCTCTAGGGCCACTATTCTAAGTGTTTGATAGTTTTTCAGAGCTCCCACCCTGGAAAAGAAAGTGAGCAGTAGATTGCAACTTTTGGGCTCCTAGCCAGTTATAATTTTCAAAAACAGCACATTTCTCAGCCTCTTCTTCAGATGAACATATATTGCCTGAGCAAGAAGAGTCCAGAATGTCAACCTCATTTCTCCAGATCTTCTCCTAGATCTTGGCTGGCTGGTTTTTATTACCTAGTTAGCTTTTTAATGATTTAGGGATTTTTTTTCTTTTTCAGTGCTGGAGATTGAACCCCGGGGCTTCCCAGTGAGCTATATCTCAGACCTTTTATTGAGACAGGGTCTTGCTAAATTGCCCAAGTGGGAACTCAAACTGATATCCTCCTGCCTCTGCCCTCCTCAGTAATAGGTATTTGCCACTATACCAGGCACTTTGTAGGGAAAACTTTTAATATTTTTACTGAATTTTTTTAGCTGCCTTCAGAGGGAAGGTTGGTCCATATTGCCTTCTGGAAGTCTGATACAACTTTGGATAGAAATAAGGATCAGAACCTTCAGAACAGAGAGGACGTGAACAGAGAAATTAACAGAAAGTGATATACAAGGTCATTTGAGGGAAGTGATACAGGGGTGCACAGGACGATAAGATCAGAACAGAAGGATTAGTTTTATTGGTTTCCTCTCCTTGTAGCCAGCATAAGGATCAGCGAAGTTATTGGGTTAATGCTCATATTGTTACTTCTAATCCTAGTTAAACGTATTTAATTGCTTCCTTGTTGGGGAGGCTCCCATTCCAAATGCAAACTCTGCCAAAAAGAAAGCAGAACCTAGACCACAGGTGATTAACCCCCACTCTGGGGGCACTGAACCATCCTCTCTGTCCTCAGAGAGCCACCCTAAACCGTGCCAGGCAGTGGGTGTGTTCGGGCTGCACTGCTAAGGCAGAAGCTCCTTGCCCGGAGCCAAGGCAGATGGAGCCTCCTGGATGCCTGCCTTCCAGGGCAGTGGGTGCTGGAGCCATTGCCGAATAGGGAAGGAGCCAGAGATCCTGCTGCGTGGCCAGCACAGCGTCCAACCGCCATTTCCTTTCCCTTTAGTGCTTTCCACTGCAGAGGCTAGAATGGGTCACTATTCACTGGCCCAACCCCCCTTCATCATACAGTGGTCACGTGAAACGGTTGCTGGCCAATGAGCTGTAACCAACAGATTGGTGCAACAGGTCTAAGGAGGCTTTAGCTCTGCTAATATGAGACAGGTGGGGGTGACAGTGATTCTAAACTTAAATGTACATCCGTTGCCTTGAAGCAACACTCCTGTGACCATGAGGAGACACGATCGGGAAAAGTCTAGGAAATACCAAAGGTGTCAGCCCTTATACTGCTTTCTTCTTCCATGAGGAAAAGAAACCATTATTTGTTCAAGCTAAATTTTCTATAATTTGCAAATGAAAACACTTCTAACCAAGACAGACGATTGTGAATGCCAGGACCCGGCATCGGAATGAAATCGTCTTTGGCTTTAGAATGAAAACATGATCAAACAGTAAATATTAATGGACCCTCCTGTGAACCTGGCAGTGAGCTGCTTGGCACTTTAGAGATCATCAAGGTAACAAGCCCTGAAGACACTCACAATCTAGCTGAGAGACACAATCCATTAAATGAAACCTAGTTATCAAGTGTTACGAAAACCTTTGATAATGTAGTAGTTTGGGACATATTTTAGCCACAGCATCATTACAACCAATGCATAAAACATAAAATCTCCCAGCACCCCCCAAAAAGCCATAAAATCTCCTTCATTTTAAGGAAGGTTGCTAGAGAGACACCTGACTTATTGGCCCTTTCACATCTTGATGGGCAGTTGAAAAATTCTGGTGTATCCCTGCATGTGACTTGACAGTTGAGGAAACTGGAAATTTCCTTGGCAAAATGGAAGCAAGCTTGTTCTAAGAGATGTAATAGGTTTGTGGTGCCCAAACGAAATTTATATCTGCGGGACCATTTTCAGGACTGTTTCTCACAGAGGTCAATAGAAAGTTGTGGACGATGATAAGTTAAATTGTACACAAGAAGTCAGACAAGCATAAGCAGGTGAAGCAAGCTTTCCAGAAGAGGTGGTCATGAGAGAGGAATAAACTTAAAATAGATCCCTGGTTCCAGTCCCCCTGGGGACAATCTCTAGAGTCGCTTTGGGGTGTCACAACCTGGGATGGGGTTATCATCTAATGGGAAGAAGCCAGGGATACTGCCAAAAGTCCTACAGTGCCCACGAAAATCCCTCACAACAAAGAAATATCCAACCCATAATGTCAATAATGCCTAAGTTAAGAAACCCTGGAGTGAATGGAGAGAAGGCCAGGCAGAAGGAATTACATGAGCAATGACTTCCTTGAGAACAGAGTCTGGGTCTCTGGGTCTGCCTGTCTCTACCCACAACACATATAAGTAGCTGCCTGTCAGCCAGGTGTGATGGTGCACATCTGTAATCCCAGCACTCGGGAGGCTGAGGCAGGAAGACTGCTGTGAGTTCAAGGCCAGCCTGAGTTACACAGTGAGTTTAAGGCCAGCCTAAAACACACAGCAAGACCCTGTCTCAAAAAACAAAAAAAAACATACAAACAAACAAAAAATAGTAGCTACAATGGATAAACAATGACCATCCTTGAATTCTACTCTAACTCCTAACTCTGGCAGAAAAGTCCTCTGCTTTGAATAAAGAAAGAAATCAGCCCATCCTAGTCAATACTTCCTTTCCTGATTTGCCCTGCCAGTCTTTTGCCTCATCCCAAATCTTAAAAAATAGGAAGGGGGTGCCTCTTACTCACCCGCCTACATTCATTCACATTCTTATACCGCCTGCTCTCAGTCCCCACCAAACCTCTGTGCTACTGGACTCATGCTGATGGGTCTCAGGAACTAGACCAGGTGCGGCCCTCGCTGCTCAGGTGCTAGAAAACCGCCTGTTTACCTTCCTAACTGTCAGGTCTTTGGGACTCTCAGTGGCTCAACCCAACCTCTTACCTCCACACTTATCACTGGGGAGAGGAGGAGGGGTGGAGGTACTGGTTCTCCTGAGGCCCACGTGCTCCCAGAATGGAACCTCAGGCCCAGCGTGTCCCACTGTCTTCTGCATGGCTCCTTCAGCTCAGGGGCAGGTGCCGGGTAGGCCCGGTCCATCGCACACCTGTGTGTGTACATCCTAACAGAAGACATCTTGAAATGTAGGTGCTTCCCGGACCTCCATACTGAACACAAAAGCGTGGCCGGGGAAACAGCAAATGTGGACCTGGCCAAGCCTCAAGGCATCTGGCTCAGTAAACAGTGTATCCAAGAAACAGCAAAGGCCTAAACAACCATCAGAGCACCCAGGGCCTGGGCACTTAGTCTATGGCCTGCCTCCACCCTTTCCTCTTCATGATCTCCACCCCACTCCTCGTTCAGTCCTCCCTGCCCTTCTCCTTTACCTCTTACCAAACAGTCATAAGATTTGCTGTCAGCCACTGGCTCCTCAGGCTAGTGCAGCTCCAGGGAGCTATATTGTTTTATCTGCAACTGTAGAATAAAAAGAGCTAAAGTTTCCCTTCACGGAATTCATTTCAGGCTCTGGGGCACAGGACAGGATGGAATTTTGTGCATTGTATATGGTGCTTATGACAGGTGTGAGAAGTCTTCTCTGGGATTCCCAAGACCCTGAGCACTATCTCCTCCTTCTTAGAAGCCCAATCCTGACTCAGGTCAAATTATCTCCATTACTCGGATGAATGATAGTAAATCTGAAGACTAAATAAGGTGCTCAGGGTCACAGAACTAATTAAATGCAAGAAATAGTATTTAAATCCAGGGGCAGAGGTCATTAACATTCTTAAGCCAGCAGAATGGGAAGTGGCAGTAAAGGGTACACATATATGGAAATCTATTAGCTTGCATTAATGGATTTCAGTAAGGGTGTATGGAAAAATAGAAGTGTACTCACACTGGAAATAGACACATGTGCAAATATACATGGCTATATAGAGGGCCTGGATGTTCCTCCCCTAACAGACATCATAAAATAAATCCAAGGCAAGTGTGATGCACGTACCTGTAGTGCCAACTACTTGAGAGGCTAAAGCAGAAGGATCACTTGGGCCGAAATTTCAGGCCAGTTTGGGCAACATCATGACCTCATCTCAAAAATGTAAAAAGGAAAGATGGTGGGAAGGAAAGAGGGAGGAAGAGAAGGGAAGGGAGAGAGAGAGGAGAGGAAAAGAGAGAAAGAAACCCAGATGCAGCGAACAAGCAGATGGTGATGGAGGAAGGGCATCTGAAGTCAAGTTCTGTTGTAGTCATAGTGAATAATAAGGTATTGCCTTCCTTCTTTACATTTAAGGTACAAAAGTGAAGCAATAGAAAGAGGAAATGATATAGTTTCTTTAGTACCTGTATCTAAGCAAAAAGAATGAGGCAAGGTCATGAAAGGACAATTTGGGAGACAGTGATTTATCCCCTACTGTTGAAAGTACATTTGATAATACCACAAAGCTATATGTATACTGCAAAAGGGAAGACTACATACAAAAGTATTGACAATATTTTTCTTTGAATGTGATATCTTACTTTCTTTTCTCTTTTGGCATTTCTGGATTTTCATTTTTATTATATACATATATATATATATATATTTATTTCAAACCTGATAAAAAGAGTTTAGAAGTTTAGACATAAAAATTCACATTGAACAGGACTTAGGAAAACTTCTGCTGAGGACCACAGAAAGGCCGGTTAAAGTTATGCTCAGAGAGAGCAGGAAAGTCAAGGAAGGAGCAGGCCCATTGCCTGGAGAGAAGATTCTAATGCTACAGAATGGCAAAGAGAAAGCAGAACTCATCACACCACACTTTGCACGTATCTTCACCAAAGAAAACTATCTTAAGATTGGCAAAGGCTAAGTAAACACCACAAAGAATTCAAGCACAGCACGGCCTAACAGAAGACTCTCACATGCAAGTGACAAACTTTGCCTCATGAGCTGACAGAGAAGAGGGGGTGGTGTTATGGGATCTGGTGTCTCAAAATCAGAACTGCAGAACGAAGGGCCCTTTCTAGGCCTCGATGCAGTCAGGATTTTGCCTTTCTCTCCGTATTTTATTCCTTCGCTCTGTCCCTGTTTTGTCCTCTCCTCCTGTTTGCTCTCTTAATCTTTCTCCCTCTGTTTGTCTCTCTAGGCTTCACTCCTTAGGGACTCTTCCCCAGGGGGCAGGAAAGATGACCATCAGCCCAGCAATGCCAGGAGACAGAGAATTTCTTTCCCCCGGTGTCTATAGAACAAACCCAGGAAAGGGCTCTGAACACAATTCAATTCCCACAGCTAGAACCAATCGTTGTTGCCATGAATTTGAGTTCCACAGTTAGCCAGGCCTCAGTCGTGGGTACTGGGACCAATATCTCCAGGGCCAGCAAAGCAGCCTAGATAATACTCAGAGAACAAGGGAACTTAAGAGCCTGTAAGTTTTCTACCTGAGCTGGTCTCCAGACTCAGATAGTTTGCCTTCTTGTTCTAAAATAAATATCTACGGTGCTGTGGAATTCGCCCATAGTAGTGTTTGATAAATTACAGAAAATAAGATGCATGCCCGAAGGAGACACACATTTCCTCAAGGAGGACAAGTACTGCTTTGAAAGGCGCTCCAGAAAATCCCTAATATAGACCCTGAGTCCCCCGGCTAGTGCACAAAGCTTCTCAGGGAAGCCAATTTGGGTTAATGGTAGTCAATGTCTATCACTAAAGCCAGGCCACCAAGCCTTTGTGTCCCTTCCAAGAGAGCAGTTGCATATCTGTCTCCAGAAATAGTTAGAGGAACTACCCTGACCTCAGGGCCTGCCCTAAACAGGCTTCTTCTGTCTGCCACAAGTCGCAGTGAGCACCTCTCAGCCCTGGGAGCATGCTAGGGGCTGGCAGTCCCCACTGGAGGGCAGAGGGCAGGGCAGCAACCCTGAATGCTCAAACCAACAGGGAGTGGAAAGGAGGTGCAGGTAATAAGAGCTTTTGTACAAGTAGCTCTCATTGTCAATAAGAAAAATCAACGCTGACTAACTTTGGCAGAAAAAGAACACATTAGGAGATGACAGAAATGATAGGAAGGCTGGAGAACGAGGCTTGGAAAATGGAGTGAAAGCCAGGAAACTAGCAGCAAGTAAAGCAGCTGGTGTAGTCCTGGAGGATGGTTTAGCAGGGATGGTTAGATTGGACTCTTGGGACCACCTTCTCCAGGTTCTTATGTCTGCCTTACCTGATAAGTGATCCCAAAGACTCTTGAGACCACCTTTTCCAGACTCTCATCTCTACCTGACCTGATACGCAATCCCATTGTGACCCTGCCTGTTCTATCAGTCATTCCAGATTCCCAGTCCAGGTGGGACCCTGCATCAGCCACAGCCTTGGCTACAGACCCACCCTGAGCTGCCAAGGGCAGGCAAGGAGCTGGCCCCAGGAAGGGTACTCCCTGCCTCTTACCAAGTCCCAAAAATGGGGGATTCTCCCAAACAGAGATGGGGCTGAAAAGCAGACAAAAAGAAAACAAAATAATGCAAACTAACTGCACGTCTTCAAAATTTGCAGAACTGGATTGAGGCACAGACCCAAAGGGCAGCGATGAGAGCGGGGTAAGAAAATTCCACCTTAGTTAAAAGAAAGTGTCCCTCACTCTGAGTGCCTGATACAGGCAAGACCACCTCCCAAAAGGCGGCCCACCCACAGCTCCACTTGCAGAAGCAGATAGGAGCAGAGATTCTTCCCTCAGCATGTCCTCCAAACGCCTTCTCTTCTTGCATTCAAAGTTTTCTCTCTTGTTAGATTATAAGCCTCTGGAGAGAAGGAATCCATTTGTATTTATCTTTCCCACAGCATCCACCAGAGCATTCTGCACTGAGAGAAACTTAACAAAAGCTGGTCACATAAAAATAAGTGGCCTTTATCCTGCATGATGTCGGCACTTATTTTTCCAGCCACGTGACAGACAAGATGCTGAGCAAAAGACCTGAAGTACAGCACATCTAAAAGTGTAGGATTTTGTAAAAACATATTGTAGTAAACTTACAATTTTAAACCCAATACAGCTACGCCCAGAAGATTTACAAAGTGCTAAATGATCCAGGAAAAGACACTCTAAGTAATCACATTTTCTGGTTAGATCTTTTTTCCATATCCTCAAACCCTTATAAAAATCCCAATCTCACATACTGACTGTGCAATTTTCTCTCTTGGAAACTTGCCCAATGTCTCCCTCGGCAGTGTATCCTGGCGAAAATAAACTCTTGTCTTTTCTACATTCCTTGTCAATAGGTAAAATTCTTTTTTACCACCCAAATCATCAGCCCTCAGCGTGCCATCTTGCATGGCATTTATGAGTGGGTAGGAAAGGAAGAGAATTCCCTAGAAGCTAGAAGGGTTAGGCAGAATTAGAAAGGAACAGAAGGATAACAGTGGGATAAGAAAGTGTCAGAGCTAGGGCTTAATCTTGGAGCTCTCTGCCAATCCCTGTCTCCTGGGCCCACATGGAAGGGAAGAGGGACAAAAACCTGAGGATAAAACAGAGTAGAAGTCATGTGGGACCAAGACCCCGAAAGATGATTCCCTCAACCTATTACAAAAAAAAGAGATTACAGTTATATATCTGCCTGGGTCTTGACCCTGGATGGAAGCAGGGAAATTACAAGAAATACAAAGAGGAGAGAGACAGAGACAGAGGGAGGGAGAAGAAGAGAGACAGAGAGAGAGAGGGAGGGAGGGAAAGAGGGAGAGAGAGGGAAAGAGAGGGAGGGGAGAGGGAGGGGAGAGAGAGGGAGAGAGAAGGAGGGAGAGGGAAGGGGAGAGAGAGGGAGGGAGAGGGAGGGAGAGGGAGGGAGAGAGAGGGAGGGAGGGAGGATTCTTAAGAAGCACATGTTCACATGGGTGACCAGGTGGCGTCTGGCGGCCAAAGCCCCAGGCCATCATTTCAGACACAGCAGCCTCATTGATTTTTCACCAGTTTGCTATAAAAGTCTAGGTGTGTTGTGACTTGGAAAAGTTGAGAAGCATTAAGATTTTACTTTATACTTAATCTGCCAGCTTCCTGGTCACCTTAGAGAACTGGGAGCCAAGCCTGTGCTCCCTGAAGAGTATCCCTCACCCCAAAAGGAAACACCTAAAGATACTAGCAATGGAACAGTCACCCAGATCATCCTATACTGAAGACCCAAATTGGCAAGCTCTATTCACAAGGTCAAAGCATTAAATTCACTTTTTGGTCCCACTCCTAAATATAAGCAGTCAACAACCCATCACTATGTTTTCGAGATCATCTGTGACAGAGCTCAAGATACATAAATCTTTTTAAAAGGAAGTCTGCGACTGGGTACAGCACTTGTCTAGCAAGTGTAAGCCCCTGCATGTGATCTCCAGCACTGGGGGAGAAAAAGAGAGAGGGAGGGGGAGAGAAGAGAACAGAGCTATACTGGAAAAAGAAAATTTAAAAGAAAAAGGTGTTATCTTTATAGAGATAAAAAGAACAATTATGAAACAAGAACAAGAAACTACAAAAATATAGTTTGGGGAAACAAAATGTCTTGGAAATTAAAAAATATGATTGTAGAATTGAAAATGTTAATATAAACTTTTAAAGATATTATTGAAGAACTCTCCCAGAAAGTATAGCAAAACACTGGACTTGGTGGCACATGCCTATAATCTACCACTCTAGGAGGCCGAGATGGGAAGATTACAAGTTCAACCCAGCCTGGGCAATTTAGCAGCTTAGTGACAGCTCGTCTCAAAATAAAAAATTTAACATGGCTAGAGATGTAGCTCAGTGCCAAGACCCTGGGTCCAATCCCTAGAAACACACACACAGTGCACAAATGTAGAGCAAAATGACAAAGACAGAAAACAGCAGATAACAATAAAATTGGAAGGTAAGCTTAGAAAGTCCGATATCTTTATAGCAACAATTCTACTGTAAGAAAATAGAGAAAAACATCAATAAAATAATTCAAGAAAATCTCCCAGAATTGAAGAGGCTAAGTTTCCAAACTGAATGAGTTTACCAAATGCCCGAGTAATATATGATAATAGAGCTACACTAAGGCACAGATTCCAGGACACTACAGACAAAAAGGAAGACACACAGAGTGAGTTAGGGGCAGGGAGATGGGTCACGTACAAAATGACACCAATCAAAATGGCATCAGATTTCTCAGCTAGAAGACAATGGAGAAATGCCTTCAAAACTATAAGGGATGGGGCTGGGGATTAGCTCAGTGGTTAGAGTGCTTGCCTCGCAAGCACAAGGCCCTGAGTTCCATCCCCAGCAGCAAAAATAATAATAATAATAATAATTATAAGGGATAAAAACTCATAAAGGGGTATTGATTTCAACCTAGAATTCTCTTTCCATTTACAGTATTAACTAAGTGTGAAGGTAAAGCAAAGATATTTTCATACGCAACGACTCCAACTAAAGTGCCCTTTGCAACCCCTTTTGCAAACAGCTGCCCGGCGAAGTGAACCAAGAACACAGGGACGGATGCAAGAAGACATGGAATCCAAGACACAGCTAAAGGGAACTGCTGGATGACTGTGAGTGTAAACCAAACAGGCTAACACCCTCTCTGACCCTAATCAGCCCCATCCCGGGCAGAACAGAGATAGCTGGAAAAACAGCATGAATTCAGTGACATCATAGTCTAAAAATGTAGCTGAAATGTAAATAAAGCTACTGTAAATAGGGAAGGGAGAGGGAGTGGAAGGGAGAGGTGGGGAAGAAGGGGGGGAACCAAGATGTATCATGTATAGGTACAAATTAACTACGATGAATGTGATCACTATGTATACAATGTACCAATAAATGTTCTTGGAAATAAAATAAAAATAAATAAATAAAAAATAGAAAAAAATGAATGTGGCTGAAGACACAGAGATCAGATATGCACAGGTACGTAAAAAACTAAGCACATTTTTTTAAAGTCTTAATTATACAGAAAACAAAAAATTGCTCAAGAAAGACAAAGTAAATGAGTATGAAATTATATAGAGAGCCATATTATGGATGCAGTAAGTATTGCAACATAATTATATAGAAGGATGAAAGAATGGGAAGACAGGACAGAATTTATGTGAAAGAAAACTAAACTATAAAAAATCAAAAAGTAGCAGCTGGCCATGGTGGCACACACCTGTAATCCCAGTACTCTGGAGGCTGAGGCGGGAGGATCACTAGGAGTTCAAAGCCAGCTAGGCTACATAGTAAGTTCAAGGCCAGCATGAAGTACGTAGTGAGACTCTGTCTCAAAACACCAAAATATAAAAAATAAATAAAAAAACAAAATAGTCATAGCATAAGAGCAAAATACTGGGAACACCACAAATGTAATCAACAGTAGAATGCAACACAGCATTAAAATGAATAAACTACAATTAACACAACTACATTCTACAGGGAAAAGCCAGCCAGAAGGCCAGCTCAGGTGGAGAGAAAGAGACATGGATTCCACCTGCTAACGGGAGGAGACACTCTGTGGTACAGGCATGGGAAGAGTTGTTTCCAATCATCTTTGCAGAAAAGAGACTACTGCAAATCAACAGACATCATGATTAACAGGTTTTTTAAAAATGAGAGCCCTTCACACAGTGAAAGATCCCATAAACAAACAATAGTAAAGCTGTTACCCAAAGGAAAATATTTGTAATTCAGATTAATATAAAATTAACACTTAAAACATGCAAACAGCTTTTACAAATGTGATAGGAAAAAGACAATCATCACAGAAACAGTGGACCAAAGAAATGATTAAAAATCCACCAAAACCAGACATGCCTATAATCCCAGAATCTGGGAGGCTGAGGCAGGAGGATTTCAAGTTTCACCTGAGTCTGGGCAATTTGGCAATTTAGTGAGATCCTATTTCAAAATAAAAAATAAAAAAGTGTTGAGGATGTAGCTCATTCAATATGAAAGCCTTGGGGTACAATCTCCAGTACTATCAAAAACTAAAAAAGGAAAGAAAGAAAGAAAGAAAGAAAGAAAGAAAGAAAGAAAGAAAGAAAGAAAGAAAGAAAGAAAGAAAGAAAGAGAGAGAAAAAGAAAGAAAGAAAGAAAGAAAGAAAGAAAGAAGAAAGAAAAAAAGAAAGAAAGAAAGAAAAGAAAAGAAAGAAAAGAAAGAAAGAAAAGACCAAGAAGTAAATCCAAATAGCTTGTAAATATAAGATGCTCCGATTCATTGGCAGATATAGAAGTAAAAGTTACATAATAATAAGATATAATTTTATGCCCTTCTATCAAGCAAAAATACTAAAAGTTAAAATTCCTAGTGATGGTTTGGAAGCAGAGAAATAATATTCTATATTGCTGCTGGAGATGTGAAGTATTAGCACATTTTAGAAAGCCATCTGCTGTTATCACTACAATTGAAAACTATAGGTCTTGTAACCTAACAGTTCCATTCCTGGGAATATTTCCTATGAAATCAAATCACCTACATAAGGACAAATGTGTGAAGACATTTGTTGTGGCACTATTCATAGAGGGAAAAAATTGAAACAAATGGAATTACCATTAATAGGGGAATAGCAAAATAAATCAGGGTGTAACCACAACGTGGAATGTTGTACCACTGAATTAGACACATGCTGTGTTTTAATACGGCTTGTGTCCACCAAAACTCCGGTTGAAACTGGAATGCCACTGTGGTAGTGTTGGGAAGTAAGGCTTTTAAGAAGTGACTAGAGCCTGGTATGGCACGCACCTATAATCCAGCTACTCAGGAGGCTGAGGCAGGAGGATCACAAATTTGAGGCCAACTTGGGCAATTTAACAAGACCCTGTTTCGAAATAAAAAGGGCTGAGGGTATAACTCATTGTGAGGCCCCGAGTTTAATCCCCACTACCACAGCAATAAATTGCTCAGTCTCAAATGTTTTGTTATGAAAACAGAAACTAAACTAACACAATATAAAACAGCTGACTTACAGGAATCTCCAGAAAGCTCACTGGGGAATGAAAACAAGCCACAGTCAAGTAGTTGTAATATGATCCACCCTAATAAGTTAATCATCAAAAATGCTGCATATGTAAATGTTTGTATATAATGTAGTATATGAACATGTATTTTTACACGCCTATACATACATATACATGCAAGTTATGGCATTATGCAGCATGAAAAATACATCTGGGAAAATAGTAGTTTCAAACGTGAGTTATCTGAGGGTGGAGACAAGACACTGATGTGAAATGAGGAAACAAAGAAAGGGGAAGTTAAGAGCAAACCAATAAAGAATAAAGCAAGATTTCAAAAAACTGCATACAGATAAACATATTGTATGCAACAGATACAATCATATTTCTGCAGCTATTGAATTTGGGTTTGCGCTAGGTAGATTCCAAGGATATTAAATTAAAAGTGCCTTATTTTCCAGGGCAGTAGAGCAGCAATACTGTCTCAATTTAGGGAAATCGAGTCCCCCGGGCCCTGCAGCCCAGATCGCCACCTGCGAGCCCTGGGTAAGTTCCCTGTGAGTGCCGAGCCTGTTTCTTCCCCTCCGAGGGGGGAAAAGTGGTATCTGCCAGTGTTGTTAAGAGAATTAGAAAACACACACAAAACAGAATGAAATCAACATTTACTAAAGATTTGCTGGTTCTTTTGCAATAGTTAATGGTGTCATTATTATTAGGACAGCCTTAGGGGACTGGCCCTGATGGAAGATCAGGGAGATGTGTGACTTTCCTTGTGACCCAAACATCACAAGGATTTTCCAGCTCCCAAATGGCCTCTTAAAATAACCTGAATTTCCATCATCATTGGTGGGAATGCCAACCAGTACAAACATCGGAGGAAATAATAAGGTGGAAGATAATAACTGACTTAAGAATGGGCCTCAAGCTTATAAAGCATCCGAAAGAATGGAGGTTGGCGAAGAGCCTCCCTAGAATTAAGGGAAATCCATCCATTCAGCTTACTTTTGGTGGTCTCTCCTAAGAGACTTGTGTACCGCTGTGCTCAATTCAGGTATGCCTAAAATAATTTTAAAATGGAAACAACTCAAATGTGCAAGAAATAAGCCAAAATTTTTGTTAAATAGGCCCGTACTTTTGACAGGATGTCATGCAGACATTTAACATGACACATAGATTTTGAATATCCTACGAAAATCCTGTGAGTATAGAGTTGGGTTTCTATAGTGGTATAAAAAATAACATACACAGTCCAGTCTCAACCAGATAAAAAAAATGGATGACAAGAAATGACTAAAAGGAAATATGTCAAAGCCTCACCAGTGGGTGGTAAGTTTATGAACAATTTTCTTCAACCTCTTTATCATTTCTTTCTGCATTCTACTGCAATGGCATACAGCACCACGATGGCTGGGGAAGAAAAGCCAAAACCGAAATAACCACATAGCTGGGGTATACCAGTGGGAAAGCACTTTGCTAGCAGGAGTGAGGCCTTGTGTTCAATCTCAGCACCGCAACAATATAATAGAAATAACAAATGTTGGTAAGACATTCATTAAACCATAGCTGTACATTTTGGGTTGGAGTGGCTGTGCACTGAGACCAAACATCTTCAGGGAAAATTCAGATTCCGGTCCTTCAGGATTGGGAGTATGTGGATACCTCCTTGGAAGCAGGGGAAATTGGTTGTGGAGAATTCAAGAGGAAGTATACAGATTCAAAGTATTTTCTTCCTGCTCTTTTAGGTTCTATGAAAGATTCTCATGAGCAAAAACTCAATAATGAATAATCAAGCAGAAAGAAGAAGACCTACTCAAAATAAAAGAAGGAGGGAGTGTGAGGAGAAAGTGAAAATGGGCTTCAGCTGAGTTCATTCGGCAACACAGAATTTGGGACAGTTGATCACACGCACCCTCGTCATCCCTCTCGGATTTATTCCCCTCCCTCCCTTCAGTGCCTTTCCCATCTTTTGACCCCTTTGCTCCTCCCCTTCTCCCACTGTTTTAATCTAGCTGGAGTCTCACCAACAGGAGAAAAGAGACATGAGGACAGCATGCTTCTCCTCCTGCAATCTGCTGCTGAAGCGGGGCTTCTTCACGCAGGGAAGGGAACCCCAGAGGCGAGATTTCAGGTAGCAGCTACAGCCATCAGGGGAAAGCTTTGGCACCCTGCCCTCCAAGGTCCTCCCGAGCAGGGAGCTCAGCTGGCGGAAGGACTAACAGAGAACTGAGGATGCTCATGGCCTCTGGCATCTTGCCACCCAGTGGCCATTCGTTCTTATCACTGACCACCCTGGTCTTGACCCACCTTCCCCATGATCCCCACTGTGGAGGGGCTGATACGGTGGTGTGATCCTTCTCCAGAGAGCCGTGGAACCAGAGTGGCCCTTTAAGAGTATCCAATCTATGGCCATAGTTTTGTAGAGGAGAAAAATGGGTTGTTTTATGCAGACCTGACAATTGTTCCAAAGCTCTTAAGTCATGAAAGACTAAAACTACAACAAACACTGGCATGGACCTTTGAGACTCACATCCTTCCCAACTTCCCCCCAAACAACCAGCCCCCACCCCACAGCCCAAGGGAGGAAGGAGGTAGGATATAAACACAGCACAGCACAGCTGTGACCAATGTTTCTATTCTTTCCCATGTGTTCCTAACACCTCTCCTCAGTTTCAACTCCCAACCCCACTCTGCATGATGGAATGACTCAATTCAAATTGCATTTATTTGCTCATTTCTAATCACACCCTAGGATGTCACGCCTTCTTGATGGTAAATAAAGGTGAACAAAAGATGCCCACTAATGCCCTGGCAAATCAAGTTCATGCCTTTCCCAAGTCAGAGTCCATGTGCTCTAAATCTAGTCAAGTCAGAACCAGACATTAGCAGGTGGCCTGACTACTTGGCCACTCCTTCCAGTCTCTTAAGGCACAGTGAGACACATGGGCTGGCTTAGCCTTCAGGAGTCAGTATCTCCTGTTTGCATATAATCACTACTTTCTCTTGTCCATAGATGAACTGGGTGTTGCAGTTTGAAAAGTTCTGACAAAAAATTCTCCTCCTCTAAAGACACCATCAGCCTTACATAGTATGTGAAAACTCACCATTTGAAACATTTCTCAGAGCAATGAACTTTCATAGAAAAACTGATAGGAATTTTACTACCTAACAGTCAGTATATCTCGCTGGTTAAGAATTAGGATCTGCCTGGAATTGCACTTCTGGTATGGCTGAGTAAGCTCTTACTGTAGATAACGATTATAACCTCAGGGGCAGGGGATTACGGGCTCTGGAGAGGATACAAAAGCCAGCAGACTCTAGAGGAAAGTTGACACTTGGAAGACAGGAAGAGTATGAAATACATCTGTTTTTATGATGTTTAGACTGTGGGCAAGCTACAATCAGTGTCCTGACTGGCAACTAAAACTGAGAAAACACCCATAGTCTTTCTGGCCTAAAGAACCAGGAGACAGAGTTTGGAGCAACCATAACTGCTGTAAAGTAATGGAGAATCCTGGGAAGGAAAGAGTTAAAAGAGATGTAGTCCCAAACTTCATGTGTAAACTCTGCCAGAATTCTCGACTGATCCCTAGCCACCCATGTACAGGACAGATTGTAAGAAGCCTGCCTAAGGATAAAAGAACAACAGAGAAATTTGAGATGCCACTTTAAAAAGCGGAGTTTATAGTTTGAATCCTACTAAGTTGATCACTTTCTAAAGCAAAAATTTGGGACTCTTTGAAAGAATACAACAGAATCCAGTCGCCACAACACAACATTCACAATAGCTAGTATACCATCCAAAATTTCTTGACATGCTAATAAATAAGAAAATGTTATCTCTTCTCTAGAGTGAAGAAAGCTGACCAAACTCAAACTCAAGATGACACAGGTAATAAAAGTAGTAGAAAATTATTTTTCTTTTTTTAATTTTTTGCACTTTTTAAAACTTTTTTTTTTCTTAGTACACGTTTGTGGAATATAATGATTATTTTCATCATGGGTAGTTATAGTCAAATGGCAATTTCGATTATACTAAACAACATAAAGGAAAATATACTCATAATGATGAAGTTAAAATGAATTCTCTGTATTGGAACAGAGAATATTAAAAATAGAATCAAATGGAAATCTTATAATTTGAAAAATACATTATTTAAAATGTTTAAATTTGACTAGATGGGCTTAACAGCAAAATGGAGAAAATAGAAGAAAGCACCAGTAAATCTAAAGGGAGATAAACCAAAAAAAATCCAATCTTAAAGACAAGGATAAAAATGATAGGACCTGAGGGAGAATATCAAAAAGGTCTAATATACATACATTTGGGGTCTTAAAATAAGGAAGAGGTTAGAAAAAAAACATATTTGAAGAAATACAGGCTAAAAAAAAATCCTCAAATTTGGCAAAAGACATAAATTCACACACCTAAAAAGCTTGGCAATCCCCGTCAGATTAAATAAAAATCATGCCTAAGCACATTATAATCAAACTAACAATAAAGAGAAAATGTCAAAAACATGCAAAGAAAAATACATTACGGAGGAAGGAATAATGACTCAAATGACTGCTGATTCCCATATCAGAAACAATAGCAGCCAAAAGACATATACCAACATCTTTTTCACATTTTTTCTTTGTGGGCCAGCATCTTGAAAATGTTGATAGCAAAAAGATCTGTCATGTCAGAATTCTATATCCAGCAAAAATATCTGTCAAATACAGAGGCAAAATAAAGACATTTCAGGTAAGAGACAACTATGAAAATGTGTTACCAGTAAACCTGCATTGCAAAAAATGCTAAAGGAAGTTCTTCATGCTGAAGATAAATGACATCAGTTGAAAACATGGATCTGGAGCTGGGCATAGTGTCACACATCTGTAATCCCAGCTATTCAAGAGGCTGTGGCAGGAAGATTGCAAGTTTGAGACCAGCCTGGGCAATTTACTGAGACCCTGTCTCAAAATAAAACACTGTTTAAAAGATTTTGGGAAGTAACTCAGTTGGAGGGTGTTGCCTACCATCAGAGAGGCCCTGGGTCCAATCCCCAGTACTACAAAAGAAAAAAAAATGATTTTAGAAAAGTATGAAGCACATCAAAATTGGAAATATAAAAGTTTTTTGCATCTTAATTACTTTTGAACAGATATGACTATTCAAAGCAAAAATTATGACACTATTGTAGGATTTATATTGTGTACAGATGGTAATCATAACATAAAGAAAATGTTGAGGAGGTTATTATTGGACCCACACAGGTTTATGTATTTTATGTGAAGTGGAACACTATTAATTCTAACTGTGAAAAATTTACGATGTATGTCATGATTCCCAGAGCAACTGCTGAAAAAAATGCAGTGATGTATGACAAAAATATTAATATGTAAATCCAAGTGAAATTGTAAAATATGTTCATGTTAGCTTTCCATCACTGTGACAAAGTACCTGAGAAAAACAACTTCAAAGGAGGTAAGGTATCTTTTGGCTCATGGTTTCAGAAGTTTCAGTCCATCATGAGCTGGTTCCATTGTCTTCAGACCTGTGGTAAGGCACAGACATAATGGCAGCAGAATTCTGTGTCAGGACAGCCTGCTCTCCTCATGGTGGGTAGGAAGCAGAGAGAGAGAAAGCCAGAGAGGAAGGGACCAGGGAAAAGATATAGTCCCCATGGTCATGCCCCCCATGACCCTTCAATTAGGCCCCACCTCTTGTTCCATCACCTCTTATAATTCATCACCATTGAATTATAAATCCATCAATGGATTAATCCACTGAGGAAGTTAAAACCCTCATGATGCAATCACCTTCCAAAAGCCCCACCTCTGAATACAGGAGCTTTTGGGGGACTTTCTGGATTCAATCCATTAACAATGTTTAAAAAAAAAAAAACACACTAATGTAGGGGCTGGGGATTTAGCTCAGTGATAGAGAGCTTGCCTAACAAGCACAAGGTCCTGAGTTTGATCCCCAGCCCTCCACCTCCCCTGCAAAAAAAAAAAGAAAGAAAAACAACACTAATCCAGTATCTTGGAATGACTAGGGAAACAAGGAGAGTTTATGAAGAAACAAGTGAAATCTGAACAAAGTCAGGAACTTAGTTAATAGTAATTGGTTTTTTATTTGTGAAAAGATGTACCATCTTAATGTAAGATGTTAACTTTACTAGAAACTGGCTGAGTATTATGCAGTTACTCTTTGTATTGTGTTTGCAACTTTTTTTTTAAATCTAAAAGTATCCGATAAAGAGCTTATTTTCTTTGAAGACTAGGAAGAAGGAACCAAAAAAAAAAAATTAGAGGAAAGACCACAAATCAATAAAATGGCATTACATACCTAAATATAACTTTATCAATAATTACATTAACTATTGACTAAATAGTACATTGAAATCAAAGTTTGTCAGAAAGGATTAAAAACAAAATAATATGTAATTATATTCTATAAATTAGGCCTCCTTTAAATATAAAGGCAAAGATAAGATAAAAGTATATGCCATGCAAAAAAAAAAAAGACAATCTGAAAACAAAAATAATACCAAAGAAAAAAGGGCTACTTTTATGTCATCAGGAAAACCAACAATTCTTATATGTATAGTCACCTAATAAAAAGTTCCCAATATATAAAACAAAAATGGGTAGAACTAAAGAAAGAAATAGACAATTCTACAACAAAAGGTTGTTGTGAAGTTTTGGAGATTCTGCTACTCCTCTCTCAGTTGTTGTTTTTTTTGGGGGGGGGGATGGTTTGGAGATCGAACTCAGAGTCTTGCACTTGCTAGGCAAGCACTTTACCACTGAGCTAAATCCCCAACCTTCCTAAGTTTTTAACAGAAAAAAATTAAGAAAAATATTCAAGAAACTTAGATGATCTGAGCAATTCTATCAACCATCTTTTTCATTTATAAAATGAAAATAAACCCACCGTTTGATGGTGCTACAAGGATTAAACAAGGGAATTGTTCAGCCCAGATTGTGCACATTATAAATAAATAGCCCTTAGCTATTACTAGTTACTTGTCATGGTAGAGAAAGCTTCTCAGCCCCATAGTGGCCCATTAGCAAGTGCTAATTTGCCAAATTACTGAGTGAAGAGTATATCCTTAAAAAGCTAAATATAAAGGAAACCTTATCATAAAATTATATATGTACATGGTATGAAAATACTAGTACAGAAGAATGAAAGAGTGAAAATTAAAATTTTCTTCCTCCTTTTCTTTTCCACCACTTCTACTTCTGTTTTAGTTATCTATTATCATACTACAAATTACACAAAAATGATGGCCTAACATAACATTTATTCTTCAGTTTCTGTGGATCAGGAATTCAGAAGCACTTAGAAGGCCAAGAGTCACTAATGAGGTTGTGGTCAAGATGTCAGCCAGGGTTCTATTGTGTGGCGTGTGGCTACCATTTAATTTTACATTCAAGTGTTCCCCAAGGGTCCACTCCGTAACTGAAAACTTGCGAGGATGTACTACTGAATCTTTAGGAGATGAGACCTAGTGAGAGGTTCTCTCTCCCCCCCCTTAGACTTTGAACTTCCAAATTTCAAACCTCTTTACTTCATAAGTAGCTTATATTATAGTAACAAAAAGATGGTGAATCCATCACCTACAACCATCTGAAGATACGGCTGGGACTGGAGAATGAACTTCCAAGTTCTCCCAGTCACATGCCCATTGGCTGGCAGTCTTGGGCCCTCACAAGCAGGCAGGTTCAGCTCTTTATCCATCCGGGCCTCTCTACAGTCCTGTCGGAGTGTCCTCATGACATGGCAGCTGGTTCTCCCCAGAGTGACTAACCCAAAAGAGGAAAGAAAGGAGACCACACTGACTTTTATGATATAGTTTTAGAAGTTACACAACCACTTCTGCCACATTCTCTTCACTAGAAGTGAATCATTAAGTCCAGCCAGTGGGGAAGCAGGTTCCACCTTTTAAAATGTATCGGGGAACATACACTGAAACCATGACAACTCCCCAGAGATAATCAGTTGTTTCTTTTGTGTCTCCACAAAAATGCATAGCCTTTCTTCTTTTAACATAGATACACTTTCACCATATGTACTACTCTACACTTTGCTTTTCCCACTCCATAATATATCTTGGGAATTCCTAAATCACATTTGGATCTGTTTTACTGTTTTCCATAACTTCAAAAGATCCAATCACATGGATGTTTAAAATACTTAACTGACCCTTGCTAATGGTCATATAAGTTGTTTATAGTTGTTCACTATAGCAAAACAATATTGCACTAAATAGTATAGTATGTATATTTTTGCCAGTGTATTGAGACCATTTAAGAATTAAGTCCTTGGAGTAGAATTGCTGGATGAGAGAATAAACAGGTTGCAATCTTAATTGTATCCAATTGTCTTCTAAAAAGATGACATGTTTCATACATCTACAAGTGTTGCTGAAATTTCAGAAAGCTTTCATCAAACTTTAAAATGTTTGTCAGTCTGAACCTACTGCCAACAACATATTAAATGGGGAAAAACTGAAAGCTACACCCTCTAAAATCAGGAACAAGACAAAGATGACCACTATCACTATGCTTTTTCAACATAGTACTTGAAGTATTTCCTACAGCAATCAGGCAAGTGAAAGAAGTAAAAAGGATATGTACAGGAAAGAAAGAAGGCAAATTATCATTATTTGCAAATAATACAATCCTCTACATAGAAGACCCAAAATATTCCACCAAAAGACTCCTGTAATTAATAACCAAAATCAGCAGTGTAGCAGGATACAAAATCAACACACAAAAATCAATAGAATTCCCCTATACCAATAATGAACTCACTGAGAAAAAATTAGGAAAACAATGCAATTCATATTAGTATCAAGAAAAATTAAATACTTAGAATTAATCTAACAAAGGAAGTGAAAGATCTCTAACAATGAAAACTACAGTGTTCTGAAAAAGAAGAAAATGGAAAGATATTTCCTGTTCCTGGATAGGCAGAACCAATGTAGTAAAAATGGCCATACTACCAAAACTGATAGACAGATTTAATGCAATCCCAATCAAAATACCAACAGCATTCCTCACGGAACTAGAGACAACAACCCTAAAATTCATATGGAATCAGAAAAGACCTAAAATGGCAAAAGCAAGCCTGGGTAACAGGAGCAAATCAGGAGGCACCACAATCCCGGATTTCAAGTTATATTATAAAGCTACTGTGATGAAAGCAGCATGGCACTGGCACAAAAGCAGATGTAGATAGGTGGACTAGAACAGAGGATGTACAAACATCCCCAGGCACATTCAGTTATCTTTGACAAAGGGGCCAAAACATAGGCTATTAAAGATAGACTCTTCAATAAGTGGTGTTGGGAAAAATGGCTGTCTACATGCAGAAGATTGAATCTAGACCCATATCTCTCAACATGCACAAAACTAAAATAAAAATGGATCAAAGATTTAAGTGTTAAAACAGAAACACTGGGAGATAGAATAGATAAAACTCTTGAAGACATATGTGTAGGCAAGGACTTTCTGAGCAGAACCCCAATGGCACAAGAAATAGTACCAAGAATTAAAAAGGGGGAGCATATGAAATTGAAAAGCTCCTGCACAGCAAACAGCCAACAGAGTGAAGAGACAACCTACAGAAAATTTCCCAGCTATTACTAAGAGAGAGGACTGATATCTAGAATATATAAAGAAATCAAACAAATTAGACCCTCAAAAATAAAAATCCCAATTAAGAAATGGGCAAGTGAAATAAATACACTCTTCTCAGAAGACATACAAGTGGTTAATAAATATATGAAATAATGTTCAACACCACTGACCATTAGAGAAATGCAAATTAAAAGAACACAGAGATTCTATCTTACTCCAGAAAAAAAATTAGCTGTCATCAAGAAATCAATTAATAACAAATGTTGGTAAGGCTGCTAGGGAAAAAGGAACCCTGATACACTGTTGGTTGAAATGTAAGCTAGTATAAATACTATGGAAACCAGTAATGGAGTTTCCTCAAAAAACTAAAACCGATTTGTAGGTAAAGGATGTACCTTGAGAACATACTGTTAAGTGAAATAAATCAGACACTCATGAGTACACATCAAATTGTTTCTCTGACCTGAGAAACCATAAGTGTAAATAAGGACAAAGAGGTGTAATGGATATTATATAAAAGGAAGATAATATTCAAGAGAGAGGAGAACTAGAAAGGGAGAAGGGGGGAAAGAAGGAAGGGGAAAAGGAAAGAAAGGAGAAAGAGGAAAAATATAGAAAAATGTAAATAAACATGCTATAAATAGGGAAATGGGAGTCAGAAGGGAGGAGTGAGGAAGAGGAGGGAACCAAGATACTTTATGTACAGGTACAAAATAACCATGATGAAAGTGATCATTATGTATACAGTGAACCAATACATGTTCTTGGTAAAAAATAAAATAAAACTAAAACTTCCATTTGACCCAACTATTCCCCTTCTAAGTATCTTCCTGAAAGAGTTAAAGACATCATATTACAGTAATACATGCATACGCATGCTTGTAGCAGCACAATTCATAATAGCTAAATCTTGGAAGCAGCCTATAAGTCCATCAAGAGATGAATGGATAAAGAAAAGGTGGTATTTATACAGAGTGGAGTACTGCTCTGCCATAAAGAAAGATAAAGTTGAGTCATTTGTAAGAAAATGGATACACCATGAGATCATAATGTTAAGTGAACTAGACACAGTCTTGAATATTGCATGGTTTCTCTTATATGAGAAGCCTAATATACAAATAAAGTATGAAGTAAAAGATAGACAATAGGAAAAAGAGAGAGAGAAAAAGTATTATTGTAATCTAGCATGGTCAAATAAGTATACCTTGATTTAATATAATTTTCTTTTGTAGGTTTTTTTTTTGGCCTATTAGTCTGGCTGTTAATCTGTATTTATGATAATTAACTTGAAAAGAACTTATAAAATAAATAAATAAATCTTATGCTGGCAAAAAATTTTTTAAAAGGAGGGTGGATGGGAAGGGAAAAATTAAAAAGAGAAAAGAGAAACATGGTTTTTTTTTTGCCTATGTGATTTGTAATTCTTCAGTTACCATTAAGTATACATAAAGCATTTTTATTGCTTTTCTATGAACTATCCTATATCTTACTAATGTGTACAACGAAGGAAACTAGTCTTTATCATATGTGATGTAAATGTTTTCCCCACTATGTCATCTGCCTTTTGACTTTGTAGTTTTTCATACAAAAATTTTACATTTTTAAATCAAGTTTAAAGCAAAAAAAAAAAAATTTTTTTGGCTTTTTGAGACAGGGTCTCACTATGTAGTTCAGGCTGGACTTGAACTGACAATATAGCCCAGGTTGTCCACAAACTCATGGCAATCCTCCTGCCTCAGCCTCCCAAGTGCTGGGATTACAGGTGTGCACCACTATACCTGGCCTTGAAAAGGATTTCGAGATTCCATTGTGCCTCAGAGACCAGCTGGCGAGCCTCAGACCTGTGAGTGCTGCCTGCCCTGGACTGGAGTGGGCCTGTCCAGCCCACCAGCGACTCCATTGCAGCTCAGTGGCTTGCCTGGGAGCCTCAGACCTTCACCAATACCAAGTAGAGTCAATCATACCCATGTCACTGAGGAAAGCTCTGGAAATATAAAGGACAAAGAGCCACATATACCTGGAAGACACCATGAGGACAGACTTTTCCTTGAAAAGCATTGATACTTGTCTTAACATAACCTCCCACAAATAAAATATAAAATCAACACAGGGAACAAACTAAAAGGGGAAATATATATGTGTACAAAGGAAATGACAAGACACAGAAGTAAAACACAAGCCCAGACCCCCCCCCACCCCAGTCCACCCAGAACAAATCCAGAGGACAAGGACATAGAAGAAATCAGAAGACACCCAACCAAACTCTCAGAAATAATAGCAGAAGAAGTTAAAAAACAGATAGGCAAGGCTATAGAGAACATCAGACAAGAAATAATTGCCCAAGTTAAAAAAGAGATGACAAACATAATGAAAGACCTGCTTAGTGTATTCAGAGTAGACATAGATTAAAAAAAAAAAAACAGAGGAACTTAGAAAAACGATGGAAAACTTGAACATTCAACTTAGTAAAGAAATGGAACCCATGAAACAGATCCAAACAGATATCCAAGAAATCAAAAACTTCCTCAAAAGTATACGTAGTAGATTAAATGAAAGTGAAGATAGAATCTCAGCCCTAGAAGACAGGTCGGCAATTAGTGACAATGAAAAGAAAGATCTCTTAAAAATAGCTAGAGACTATGAAAAATCATTGCAACAGCTGCAAGATGATGCAAATAAGAACAATATAAGAGTGATTGGAGGGCCGGAGATTTAGCTCAGTGATTAGAGTGCTTGCCTTGCAAGCACAAGGCCCTGAGTTCGATCCCCGGCACCACAAAAAAAAAAAATAAAAAAGAGTGATTGGAGTGAATGAAAAAGCAAGGGACAGAGAGAAGGATCTAAAAATATTATTTACAGAAGTAATGACAGAAAACTTCCCAAGCATGAGAACTTGATATACTGATAAGTGAGGCATGTAGAACCCCAATTACCCATGACCAAATAAATCTACACCAAGACATATAATGGTCAAGATTCCAGAAAGTCAACAAAAGAACAGAATACTGAACATCGTTAGAGAAAAAAAATCACCTCTAAAGGAAAACCCATCAGAATCACAGTGGACTTCTCAACACAAACCCTTAAATCAAGGAAAGCCTGGAAAAAATATTTCAAGCCTTAAAAGAAAGCAATCTCCAATCCAGATTGATGTACCTGGCCAAACTATCTTTCAAATTCAACAATGAAATAAGATACTTCCATTACAAAGAACAACTGAAGAAATTTATGACCTTCAAACCACCTCTATGAAATATTTTGAAGGATATCCTAGAAAAGGAAAAAGGAAACTATAATTACAAGGACACTAATAAAAAGAACCCACCAGGTAAGGCGAGCAATTAAACTGAGGTGAAACACAGAACCAGCAACAGAAAAGATCAATGACAAAGATAACTCAATACATAACAGCTGTAACCATCAATGTAAATGGTCTCAACTCACCAATCAAAAGAAACAGACTAGCAGAATGGATCAAGAAACAAGATCCATCAATATGCTGCATATAAGAGACACATTTAACCCAAAAGGAAATTCATAGACTGAAAATCAAAGGATGGAAAACAATATTTCATGCAACAGGAACCCAGAAAAAAGCAGGGGTAGCTATCCTAATCTCAGAAAAAGTGAACTTCAAACCAAGACTGATCAAGAGGGACAAAGAAGGTCATTACATTACTTCTCAAGTGAAAACTCCAAGAGGAAGAAATTACAATCATTAATATTTACATGCCAAATATTGGTGCACCTAACTACATAAAACAAGTATTAAGGATCATGAAAGATCAAATAAACACTAACACAATTATAATGGGAGACCTCAATACCCCACTGTCACAAATAGATCAACTAGACAAAGAATTAACAAAGAAATATCAGAAATGAATCAAATCTGTGAACAAATGGACTTAGCAGATGTCTACAGAGTGTTCCACCCTACAACACATTCCTCTCAGCTGCACACGAGTCGTTCTCCAAAATAGACCACATACTAGCTCATAAAGCATACTTAAATAAATGTAAGGGAATTGAAAGTATCCCATGCATACTATCAGAAAAGGATTTCCAACCATTTTTTTTTCCTTGCAGTATTATGGATAGAACCCAGGGTCTTGTCCATGCTAGGCATGCACTCTACCACTGGGCTATTCCTCACCCCTCTAGCGTTATTTTATCCTAATGACTAGCTAGTTTTTCTGGCACAAATTATTAAAGAATCTAGTTCTCTCTGATGCCTTGAAATACCATGTCATTTTATATGCCATGTTCCCCTCTGCTTTGGGACTTTTATGAACTAGCTACTTCATTTTGTGTACCTGAAGCTTCTCCTTAAGGGTAGAGGAGAAAGTTCTGGGGCTGAGTTCAAGGTCAGAGAGGAAGGCCAAGATTTAAGGAACATGGGACATGGAGCAAAGAGGCAGATGTCTAAATGACATGAAGATTTCTCTGCATTTTATCAGAAGATAGGACAGTTAATTACCTTACCAAATATTTCTGCAGTATGTGAAATCCTTTTGACCTCTCATAAGTATCTGTTTTCCACAATTACCTTCCCATCAATTACAGTTACTGTCTGTGTAACTCTTGGCCTCATGTCTTGGTATCGTGCTTTCTCTGGAATCAGGATCTGTGCATATTTCGCATAGGTGGAACCTGAAAAAAAGACTGTGCTTTCTGATGCTTAGTTGAGCTCTGACTCTGAGCCAGGTCCTGGCCATTGCGCCTTCTTAGCTCACTCCATCGCCTTGCAGCAATGCCACTGTCATCTGCACATAGAAAATAAGGAATTGCCCAAAGTCTCACTGCAATTAGTGACAAATCTGGAATTCAGCTCCTCTATCACCTAGTGCAGAAGCTGAGCTCCTGGGCACCACGGCCTTTCCCATGATCCAGAGGGGAGAAAGACACAGAAAGCTGAAAAGTACCAGGCTTTCCAGAGAAGAGCAAATGGAGATAAGACAAGGGTGAAACAGCTTCATGCAGAACTAGCAGAAAGATGTGGCCTCATCTGCCCTGACAGAGAAAGACAAAAACCTTTAGCTCCTATCCCAGCCTAAGTGTAGTAGCACCTGGGGTCCCTTGGCCCTGTGTCCCAGGGCCATCCCTCTTGTCTGAAGCCTCCATCTAGGCAGACAGCTGATGTGGCCGTGATGGCTTCCTGGCCATCCAAGCTGGGCCCCGTTCCCCTGAAAGGTAGGGTCACCTTACTCAGCTGGGGCAGGCATGGAGTCAGTGGATGAAAAGGAATGGAAATCCACATCAGCCTGTCACCCTGTGCCCTCCTGCTGGAGATGCCACCAGCTCCTCTGCCATCTCTCTGCCACTACATCTCTCCACCCGTTGATGTTCCTGGGGCTTAAAGCTCAGGTTCCTGTGACCGAGGCCAGTTTGGGTTTCACCTTCTCCAGATCGAACCTGCTTATGAGTGTCTGGCTGGGAGGATTCCCTACCTCCCTAGAAACAATCCTATTTTTGTGTCCCAGCCTTTCCTTCTCTTCCCCTGGGCATTCACACAAGGCTACTGCACACATTTGTGAAGGAGGCATGAGTACCACACAACTGTGCAAGGCATATAAACTGCAAATGCCCTTGATACATATACTCTCACTTGCTTCTTCAGCTGTGAATTGCCAGCACCAGTTTGCAGCTTGCTCTTAGAGATGTTGTGCACACTTTCAATCCTCAGATAGTGACTCTGAGGAAAAACTGAAGCCAAGGAACTTAGAAAGAAAGGACAACATTCTGCTTTGAGACACTGGGAATACTGATGCCCCTCTACCTGGAATGGGGTTACTTCCTGGTGAGCCCTCTGTACATTGAAAATGCATCCAACACACTAACCTACTGAGTGCCTTGGCTTAGCAGCACAGGGCACAGTGGAGTATCAGTTGTCTAGCCATGTGAACTGGTGACTGGTGGGGAGCCACTCAGACTCTTCAGAAAGCAGCAGACTGCATATCACCAGCCCAGGATAACATTGAAATTCAAAATTTGAAGTCAGTTCCTATTAAAGGCATATCCCTTTAACACCATGGTAAAGTTGAACAATCCCAAGTGGAACCATCGTAAACCAGTTTGTACTCATACCTCCCACCATGCTCCACACCTAGTCCCAGCATTCATGTGTAGATTCATAAAGACTTTGAGACATTCTGCAAGAAGCCCAGAGCGCGAGGTGTTTCCAGGAAAAAAATCAAAACAACAATAAAAACACATTTCTCCGTCTGTGTCCCCAGGACAGTCCTAATTCATGACTGTTGTGTCGATGTCATTCGTCCCAGACAAACTACCCAATTTGGATAATAAATTATACAGTCAAATGGACCTACCCAGGTGCGACAGAACCGCTCCTTTAGGAAATTGTCTTTGGCAGAGTTTCTTCACTTCTCCCTCCCTTTGTCCTTCTGCCCTTTCCTAATCCTTCTGCGAAGTTTCTGTCCCTACCCTCTTGCCCAGCATTCTGACTTCTAGACAGAAACCCCACCTAAGGTTAGGACATTAACTGCTAAATGATCATTCTTTAGGTTTACAGAACTCAGAATACGCGGTGATCTTTGTAACGCTCCATATATCAACTCACACTGCATGGAAATGGATGGGATATGTAACTTGCAGAAAAGTAGCATTATCTGTCTACTTTATCCTTCCTCAGTAATGCTTGTTATAATGGAGAAATATTCAGCCAGAAAGAAGAATGAAGTCATATCATTTGCAGGGAAATGGATGGAACTGGAGACCATCATGTTAAGCGAAATAAGCGAGATTTAGAAAAACAAGCATCATACGGTTTCCCTAATATGTGAAATCTATGAGAAAAGAAAAAAAAAAAAGATGACATGCAAGTAAAAGGGAAACTATTAGACAAGAGGAATGGGATGGAGGGGTGTGAGGGATGGTAATAAAGGGGGTGAATATGATCAAAATATGCTATATGTAGGAAAACACCACAATGAAACCTGACATTTTGTAAAATTAATATGTACCAATAAATTTACATATGATATATATTATATAATTTATATCTATGTTTATATTTATATTTATATATGAAGAATGTTTGTTGTAAACCAGATCCTGACCCTACATTGGTAAGAGAAGCCCTGGTGTAACAGGGCCACTCCTATGGGGAGTTGTCCTTCACAAAGTCACTCCCTTTGCCATTCCCCAAGGTTGTTGTTCCTTCCTAATCCTTTTATGTCATCTTCTCCCTTTTGCCCAGCATTCTAAATTCTAAAGGGAAACCCCACCTAAAATGGTTAAGATGTTAACTGCTAAATAATCTTTCTCTAGATTTACAGAACCAGACATCTGGTGACCTTTGTAACGCCCCTCCTTACTTCTATGCATCAACTCACACAAACCATGGCAACAGATGTGAGGTATAACTTGCAGAAGAGTAATATGTTGTCTGAAAAGAATTACAAGAGCCAGCCCCAGGAAGCCCAGGTCCACTGGGATATTCTAGAGAAGAAGAAACAAAAAATGATACATGCATCCTGGATGATGAAGACGCTGTTCAACACATAGACTTCCTGCCCTGCTCCTCCTTCCCCTCCCTATAAAAGCCCCTTGCACCCCTGGGAACCCCAAGTTGGAGCTTTGAAGTTCAGAGCCCCTCCGGCACCTGCCCTTGAATAAACCTGACTCCTTCCTACCAGCTCTCATCTCTCAAATATTGGCCCTGAAGTGGTCATCAGCCCAGACTTTATTCCAATAATGATGGGGTACTTCAGCTGAGGGAAGAGAGAAATAGACTGATTTGTATATTTAGCTGCAAAGCCCCAGGAAAGAGGATACCCACTGTCCAGAGGTGATCTGCTCTCCATCTTCTAACACCTGGCCCCTCCACACCGTGTCTAGGTCTGCTTTTCACACTAACACTACAGACTTCCTAAAGATCACCTCTGCTTGGAACTCAGATTTGGAGCAGGATTGTGCACTGGAGGGCACCTCCAAGACGGAGATACAAATGAAGTCAGGAGGACCAAGCAGGCCAATACCTGCCATCACTGAAGAAAGTTCTGTGTCTGGCTCTCACATGTAAACTTGGAGAATTGGGGCTTCCTGCTTGCTCTTTGAGGGACAGCAAATCTCCATCACTACACTCTTAGGAGCAAAACATTTTGCTCTTGCCACTTTAATTTTAAATAGTGACAGATTTTGTCTTATGTAAACTTCACAAACTTATCATTGGTGATTTGGATTTTTTTGTTTTGTTTTGGGGGAGTTGATTTTGTTTGTTTGTTTTTTTCCTTTTTTCTTTCAGACAGGGTCTGGCTATCTGGCCCAGGTTGGCCTCAAATTTGTGATCCCTGTACCTCAGCCTCCCAAGTGCTGGGACTATAGGCATGTGCACCATGCCTGGTGAATTTCATAAGCTTTAAAAACCACACCTCAAAAAAATAAAAATAAAAAAAACCCACACCTCAAAAATAAATCTATTAGTTAGTTAGTTAATTAAATAATAAAAACTACATCTCATTTTATCTCTTAGCCCTCAAGGTTGTAAACTCCACTGCTGTCCAACACAGGGAAGAACCCAAAAGATGAGCCACATTGCTAATATAGCCTCGGTAAGGGGTGAGAAGGTACAAGTCCACTCCACTATCAGAAGAGAAATCGGCCATCAGACAGTCCAAACCCAACGCCAACTCCAGTCCCTTGGGGTCTCACAGTTGCCTCCTAACCCAGAACCCATCCAGAAAGCTTCCAGAATTGCCTCTTTGTCCCCTCCTGGGGTCCTGACTCCTACCTGATAATGCCACCCAGTGGCTCCCAGGGCAGCCTCTTAGCTTTGCTGCAGAAGTGTAGTTGAACTTGTTAGAAATGCAAATTACCATCAGCCCCAAACCAGCGGGACCCGAATCCACATTTTCGTAAGACCCC
The DNA here is from genome assembly GCA_004026905.1 of Hystrix cristata. Lineage (NCBI taxonomy): Eukaryota > Metazoa > Chordata > Mammalia > Rodentia > Hystricidae > Hystrix > Hystrix cristata. The sequence continues at coordinate 40,260 of PVJO010001329.1, forward strand.
CAGGTGATCCTATGACCACGAACATTTTAGAAGTGCTGTTCTAGAACTGCAGGCCCTCTGAAGGGGAATCTGGTCACAAAAGTGAATTATAGCTAGACCAGTCTTTGTCCTGCAAATACTGACAACTTCCCATAGCCTCCCATCTCTCAGTTATGGTGTTGACAGGCTCCTGCCCTCGGCTTTTTTCCACATCTTGCCAAAACCTCAACAGAAGGTAGTGAGGCGGGGAGAAAAGAAGATGAGGGAGACAAAACCCATCGGAAGAAGGAAGAAGGAAGGAAGAAGGAAGACCAAGGGCCAGGGGCCACAGGAAGGACTCCCCATCTACTTCCCTGTTTCCTGCCCTGGAAAACCGTCCAGCAGTTCCCCTCTTAGTTTTCCACATGACTAAACTGCACGGGTCCAGTCTAATCACACCGCAAGCCGCCCGGCAGCCTGTCCCCAGTTCCTCCAGCTCACAGAGCCCAGCAGGGCCTACAGAACCGAACAGGCCCCCCGGCCCCACCCGCTTTCACCACACTCACACAGAAGGAGCTCTCACTGGTGACCTGGCCGGGTGCGGGGCTGCCTGGTCTCCAGATGCTTCAGCATGGAAGGGTCCATCCGACTCCTAGCCTGCTTGGCATGTGTCATCCCGATGGGTGAGTTTCCACTGTCCTCCCTGGACCGGAACATTCAAAATCTTAGTCTTCTCCTCTAGGGGTTCAGCAGCTGGGTTTCCCAAGGCTTCCAGACCTGGGTAGGAGGAAAAGTTGTGCTTTAGAGGCTACTGTGACAGAAGCCAGAAGGTCAAGTGTGGGCTTTGCCTTAGGTTTCCAGGTAATTCGAAGCAGTCTCCTGACTTCCTGGGCCACCTGTCCCACCCACTGCTGAGAGGCCAACAACAGGCTAGAATGGGGAAAACTGCAAGCTCTGAATACCCTTGGATGCTGCTGCAACCCCAGTGCTTTGTCCCTGAGGACAAGGCCAGAAGAGCACACGGTTGTCTGGGGACAGTGCTGGGCTACGGGCAGGATGATTTCATGTGGGAAACTGGATCAGTGGTGGAGGCCACCCCGACCTCCCAGCAGGAAGCCCAAAGGGTGAGCGAGAATGCTGCCCATGGAAGGCCGAAGTAACAATGGCACTTAGCTCAGTGAATTGGTGCCCCGAGCACAGTGCTGTGCAAAGGGTTCAAAGGGACCAGGGACTATCTGCATCTGAATCATCCGAGATCTGCAGAATCAGAGAATCAGGTAGCAAGGCCCAGGAATTTTCATCTCCAACCATCTTCTTGGGTGATTCTGATGCCCAGTGCAGCGGAAAGCAATGAGGATAAATGGACAAGGTGACCCTCTTGAGCCCTGCTCGGCAGCCCTAGTGCTTTCACAAATCCAGCTGGGAGTGTCGCTTCCCTACTCTGTATCTGAGCCACGGTGTGCCTAGCCATCGAGTGCTGCATCCTGGCATCATGGTGTTATGAGTCATCAGTCCTTGGTATGGGGTCCCGTTTCCACACCTGGGTGATAAACTCCCACACCTCAGGCTCCTGTTCCTTCCTCTTTAGCATGTAACACAGTGTGGCATTCACTTCTAGTCTGGTTTGCACAGTACTAGAAAGCACCTATATAGTTTGGACTAAATGCTAATCCTATAACCCTGTGAGAAAGGAATGATTCCTATCCTCTCTTCACAGGTGAGGAAATGGCACACAGAGGCTCAGTGAGCAGCAAGTGGAGCTGGCATGTGAATCCTGCCATATATGATTCCAACTCAAACACGCTGTCACTGCCCCATGGCAGGGACCCAAATAAGGGAGGGATTATCTTTTCCCAAGCTGACCTAACTCAGCCATCTTTCTGGGATGATTTGGGTCTAAGAGGGTGGGAGCTGGGGGAGGTGACCCTGCTCAGTGCTCAGATGGCAGGCAGGTGAGCTGTTAAGGACATGGCTGCTGGTGTCAGACACAGCTTTGAATCCTGGCTCTGCCACTCCCTAGCTGTGGGCCTGGAGCAAACTGTCTAATTTGTGGCAGTACAGGGCAGGGTAGCTTGATCTGGGATGAAGATCCCAGCGTAGCCCCCAGTGCTTGGAAGCCACACAATGAATTGTGGTTAAATGCTGCAGAAATCACATTGCTTCAAGAGAGATGAGCTTTGGCGATTTGGGCCAGAGTTTGCTTATTTTTCTCCTGCTGAAGGTCAGCTGCTATGAATCAGTGAAAGACAAAAATATTTAGAGGAAGTGTAGCCCACCACAAGTTCAAGAACCAAAGCCAAACTGCACTCATGCTCTAGCTGTGTGTTGCAGTCATGAGAGAAGCCAACCACTCGCCTGGGACAGCTCACCAAGGAGCTTTTTCTTCACACACCAATGGCTGCTTTGTGGTTAAAACCACAAGGCCCGGGAGCCAGGGTGATCTAGGAATACCACTTCCTGAACCCTCATGGTTTTTGCTCACCCGTGAGCCTCCCCATGTGCCCCAGCCAGAAGACACAGGCTGCTGGCTGGGCAGGAGATCCTGAGGACCAGTCTCATCCCCACTGCCATGTGCAAGGGCCCTATGACCAACTCCTCCCTACTGTCATGAGTAAGGGCTGATTATGTGGGGGCTCATGCAGATACTCTGTTCCTGGTCAGATCACCATGAGGCGGCGTCACATTTAGAGACTGGCTGTGAAAGACAGTCAAGACGTGGGTGTCTTTCTCAGTGGCTGTTTTTTCCAATTAGCTAGTGGCTTGTTTTTAAGTACCGAGAGATTTTAACTAGTCAGAACATTCTACGTATTTCCTTGTCATGTTTATCCAAATTTGGTTTTCATACATAGATTTTTTAGACTCAAAAGTGACTTTAGAGGGCTGAGGATTTAGCTCAGTGGTTAGAATGCTTGCCTAGCAAGCACAAGGCCCTGAGTTCGATCCCTGGCACCAAAAAAAAAAAAAAAAGTCACTTAAGAAAATAGCTAGAAACATCATTTTTTGGGTGAGCCTGCTGAGGCCCAGAGCTATGAGGACCTACCCAAGGTCCGAAGTCAGCTTCAGAGCCAGGGCTGAAGCTCACCAGGCTCCCAACATGCCATCCTCGGGGCACCACTGGAACAGGACACCTCATGATGTCGGCTTGCATGGTGACTCAGACCATCTCTGTGTACCTGTCACCATGTCATGATGGTTCAGGGCTGTCTGGGTTTAGTCCTTCTCTGAATGATCCTCTGACATTGTACTTTCATCATATCTGCTCTGAGCTGCTGTTTCATTATTTTTACTGAGCCCTTTGTGCCCACATGATTCTCGTCTGTTTTTCTTCCTGCTGCCTTCAATAGGCCTACAGACAGGAACCACTTTGTAGCTTCACCATCTTTATTTCCTTGGCTGGAAAACTAAATAAACTTGTTAGAACTGTGTATAAAGTAAAAACAACAGGTGGGCACGGTGGCACACGCCTGTAATCCCAGCTACTAGGGAGGATGAGGCAGGAAGACTCACACATTCAAACCTGGGCAATTTAAGGAGACTCCCTTTAAAAAAAAAAAAAAAAGGCAGTAGAAGAGCAGTGGCCAGATTGTCAACATAGTGAGGAGGGCATTGTCCCTGCAGCTATAGCAACAGTAAACTCTCAAGAAACATCTACAGAGTGATAAATAGACGATTAGCTTCCAGATGAGCTAAGGACAAGAGCTGGTCTACAAGGCCCCATGCAGCCGCCAGGGTGAGGTGTCAGGATATGAATGTGCAAACCCCTGCTGTGCCATTAGCCTGGGCATCTCTCCACCGCTGCCGAGGAGCCACTTGTCTCTGCCAAGGCCACCATCACCACCGCCACGGCAGGACCGGTAAGGGGAAGGACCTAACCGAGAAGAGCACGTGCTGTGCACAGAACGGCAAAGCGATCTGCCTACAGGGTTCCATCCATGTAGGTGGATGGCTCCCCATTTCACAGCAGAGGAGCCAGAGACCTGGCAAATCAGTAATCTGGCTGAAAATGAGCCAGTTCATGAAGGAGCCTAGATCAGTGCCAGGCACAGACCAAGTACTTGATGAAAGCACGCCCCGAGGTGGCAGGGCCACTGAGGCCATCTGTGCCAAAGAGGTCAGGCTTTGTGCTTCGTGTTAACCCCTGGAGGCTGACAGGCATCAGGCAGACAGATTAGGGACCCGGCAGTGAGGGGCCATGGTTCCAATTCAGGCATTGTCCCTGCTCTGTCATCCCTGCTCTGCCAGACGGGCAGGAGCTGCCAGAGGCAATGCTAAACATCATCAGATGCTGGGAAGCTTGGGTCTTTGCCAAAGCAAATGGCTTTGCTCCCTGGACGATTTTCACCCTCACTTTAAGTCCCCTGGGCAGGTTCATCCAAAGGTCTCTGTGTAAGAAGGAGTCAAGTGCCCGCCTCTTTGAACCCCATTCAGCAGGTAAAGAGGAAGGCCATGTCTCCTGTTTCATGGATTCTCCAATCCCTGCCTGCCCAGTGTCTGCACACCTCTCTCCACCCACCCCACTCTCTCCCGCCAGCCTGACCCCTCCCTTCTGCTGTCTCACAGCAATTCAGTTCAGCATCAATTACTAGGAGGCAGACACAGTGCTAGGCAACAGCAACACAAATAGAGCCACACAGACAAAGTCGCCAACCTCCAAGAGTTTTAGGTGAGACACACAGACAGGCAATACCCGGTTAGGAAATGCCTATGCCAGCCCTGGGGAGCATGGGTGGGGGATGCCAGAGCCAGACTTGAGGTTCATGGAAGGCCTCCTGCTGTAGGGACGACTCAACAGAGGACTGAGAATGAATAGGAGGAAGCTGGTTCGTGAAATGGGCCAGGAACTGTATTCAGACAGCAGTATCGTTCACGCTCATCATTGGAGCACCTGGCAGACAGCAGTGTACTTATACGTTCACAGAGCTGTCTGCTTTTCTGCACCGTGAGCCCCAGCAGGCTGATAAGGTGTCCTGTTCGTCTTTGTCCCTGCAGCTCATAGCCTGGTGCCTGGTATGGAGTGGGGAAGTATCCAGTAAGTGCTGAATTGATGAACACACCACAAACATGGGGAATCAGTGCCTGGCTCTCTGATACCTGCAGGATGCAAGAGATCAGAGGAGATCACAGAGGGTGGGAAGGGGTGGGGAAACTGAGGCAGAATCTGAACCTTAAAATTGGGGAGATGCTTTCAGTAGCTAGAAGTACTGTCCAGACCAGGGCAACCTTTAATAGCTGAACCCACTAACTAGGAATAGATGTCAAGTCCTCCACTTGAGTTCAAAAACATAATTCTACCTGTCCAGAACAAAAGAGATTAGGCCTAAAAATAGATTGTATGAAAGCAGAACTGGTGGTTAGCCACCAGCTTACTGGCTGGCCGCAGCGAGCCCACAGTGGGATTTAATGGGGAGCGCAGCTCCCACAGCCCGGGCAGCCCTGTGGGACTCATGCCCGTCTGCAGGGGCAGCACCCCTCCTCTCCAGGTGTGCTGCACCTGATCCACCTGAAGCCACCTAGGTCAGGACACTGCCCTGAAGGAGAGGATGGGGTGGGGCAGGTGAGGTGGGATTTTCCATCAGAAAAGGGAAGACGCAAGAGAAATGGGCTCAGGAGAGCCATCCTGGGGTTGTAGGAGGGCCACCGTGATAAGAGGATTTACAAGTTCCACCCAGCAACTGCAGTCTTGTGCATGTCAACAGACACTGGCTCTGTGCAGGACAAATGTCCTGACCTGTGAGTTATTTGAAGGTGGATGATCTGCCCGTCCCGGTTGAAGGTATTCCTGCCCAATGAGTGAACTGGGCTAAATTGCCTCACAGAGCACTGAGTTCTGAGTCAGAAAACCTGAGTTTTTCCTACTTTCTACCTGCGTGAACCTGGGTCATCATTTCCTTATCTAGAACAATATCTACCTGGGGTGCTCTGAGGGTCACAAAGCATGGTATACGGGAAAGAGCTGTGTAACTGCAGTGTCCAATGCTACTCCCACGAAAGATCTCTTTTGTGCACCCCAGCCCCGCCAGGCACTGGCTGGGTAGGCTTAGCAGCACCCTATCGTTGGGAGGCACCATCCCTGGCCTGACCCACCCCTAAAGCAGCAAAACATGGGGTCCTATGGCTTGCAGGCCCTGGATGAGCCGTAGGCAGAGCTCAGCTCCCAGACCTGCTCTCAACATTCTGCAGTGGTTCACAGGGTGGGTAGAGGGGAAACTGAGTCCAGAGGCACCTGCTTGCACAGAGCAGGGAGGCAGACCAGTAGCCAAGCACTCTGCTCTCTCAGCTAGCTGCCTGGGAAGTCAACTAGCGTTATGAGAAGTCAGCCAGCGCAGTCTCTTTGGGTTGACTTGGATTTGGGAGAAATCTCATCCATCAACTCAACACTAGCTTTAAAACATTGTTTCCTCCTAGGCCTCAGCTTCCCCTCCATAAGTGGGAATGTTGATGACCTCAGATGAACCCAAGGTTTTGTGCAGGAATGAGGCAGTCTGAATTTGAACATCATCTTTGCCTCAAACTAGCCGTGTGACCCCAATTATTCAAATTCTCTGTGCCTCAGTTTATCAACATGTAACCAGGGATAACTATGCTTACCTCTAGGATCACTTGTGAGAACTAAAAGAGATACTACTGGAAATTTGCTCAACACGGAGGTGCACAGTAAGTGATTTTATTACCACCTTCCTGGGGATCCTGAGACTATTGCAGCTACAGGACACCAGGGGTTTTCCACAGGAGCAGGGCAGGATTTGATGGGGAAACGCTAAGGGGAAGACTATGGGATCACTAGGCCTGTGGATGAGGCCAGATTCCCTGCATGACACAAAGAGCCCCAAGGATCAGAAAAAAAGGTCCAGAGATCGCCTCCTCCACTTACGGGAGTACAGGGCTGGGGAGCCTCATCTCAAGTCGGGAAGTGGGGTTCTGGACAGTGGAGCTGCGCTTAGCCTCGGGATTTCCAGACCACCCAGGGTGCTTCCTGAGTCTTGGCGTTTCCAGGGCCCTGGGGATGGAGTTCCCAGACCAGGCCTGACGCCCACCCTCCCGCAGGCGCACCGACGCAGCGCTGGTCCATGCAAGTGCCGGCCGAGGTGAGCGCGGCGGCGGGCGACGCGGCGGTGCTGCCCTGCACCTTCACGCACCCGCACCGCCACTACGAGGGGCCGCTGACGGCCATCTGGCGCGCGGGGGAGCCCTACGCGGGCCCGCAGGTCTTCCGGTGCGCGGCGGCTCGCGGCAGCGAGCTCTGCCAGACGGCGCTGAGCTTGCACGGCCGCTTCCGCCTGCTGGGCAACCCGCGCCGCAACGACCTGTCACTGCGCGTCGAGCGCCTCGCCCTGGCCGACGAGGGCCGCTACTTCTGCCGCGTCGAGTTCGCCGGCGACATCCACGACCGCTACGAGAGCCGCCACGGCGTCCGGCTGCGCGTGACCGGTGAGGCGGGCCCGGGTCCGAGCTCTCCCGCCTTCCCAGTCCCAGTCCCGAGGGCTGACCCGGTGCCAGGTGCGGAGCCGCCTCCGAGATGGGAAGTCAACGAGAACCAACCCCTCCCCTCTCCCGCCTGGGCGTCTCGAACCTAAGCCTGGTCACCGAAAGGGCTGGGCTGGGGCCCGGGAAATAGCCGTTGTGATGCAGCCCCTAGACCGTGGCTGTCCCCAGTAGCTCGCAGGTAAAACGTCGAGTGCACAACCCTGACTATGACAAGGGCTGCAGAGGGTGTGTACTGCGAGCACCCACAGTCCCGGGAGGGGCTCACAGGACGCTCGCCGGTGCTGAGCACTGTGCTAGGCAGTGAGATACGAAGATCCTGAGCCAGGGTCCCAGTCCCTAAGGCAGTGAGTGGTTCGCCATTCTGGCCCCAGTTGTGCACCACGCCGATAAGGACTCTTCAGCGAGCACCTGCTATGGGGTCAGGCCCTACTCCAAGCGCCCCAATGGGATTAACTTGCCGCGTTTCCTCAATAACCCCGTAGGGTAAGTGCTGCTGTGATTTCCATTTTCACATTGAGAGACTGCGGCAGAGAGAGGCAGAATGGCTTGTCCAAAGCCACATTTGTATGGGATCCGGGCAGCCTGGTACCCAGATGCCCACCCCCTCCTCTCTGAGCCCCCACCCACCTTTCCGTTTCTCGCATCCGAAGCGCACAGGGGAGGGGCACCCCTCGTCTTTGCCCGCTGCTTGCCCTCTGCGCCTCGCTTTCTCACCCTCCCCCGCCTTGGCCTCTGCTCAGTGACCGCCGCCCGCCTTCTACCCCCGCAGCCGCGCCGCGGATCGTCAATATCTCGGTGGTGCCCGACCCGGGGCACGCCTTCCGCGCCCTCTGCACGGCCGAAGGGGAGCCGCCGCCCGCCCTCACCTGGACCGGTCCGGCCCTGGGCAACCGCTCGGCCACCGTGCGAGGCCAGGGTCACGGCTACCAGGTGACTGCCGAGCTGCCCGCAATGACCCGCGACGGCCGCTACACGTGCACGGCCACCAACAGCCTGGGCCGCGCCGAGGCCAGCGTCTACTTGTTCCGCTTCCACGGCGCCGGCGGGGCCTGGGCGATCGCGCTCCTGCTCTGCGCGCTGGGCCTCAAGGCGCTGCTGCTGCTCGGTGCTCTGGCCGCGGGCGCTGCCCGCCGCCGCCTAGGTGGGTGCGCCCCGGACCCGGGTAGGTGCGAGGGGCGGGCCAGGCTCTTCCTTTAGGTAAGGCCGTGTAGATGACCACGCAGCCAGCATGATGGACCACAACGTCCTGTTTGCACCTGTGCATCAGCTCCCGTTCTTCTCCATGCAGCCGGGAACCAGAGCCCAGGCTCGGGACGGAGCCCCTGTGCCCCACGAAAGAGTGCTCTGGACGGCTTTCACCATAGGCTTTCCACAGTGCCACCATTCCATTGTGTTACAAGCCTGAGGCCCTACTTGGTGCTGTGGGCCTGCTGGGAATACTGAGATAGCTAAGGCTGGGTTCTCTGCCCTCCCAAGGGGCCTGAGTCAGCAGATCATGGCGGCAAGCTGTGAGAAGGGGACCCCCTAGACCCCAGAAACTGAAGAAGGCAGAGGACAGTTGACATAGTTTGGTGGGACCAGAGGGAAAGCCCTACACAGGATGTGAAGCAAGTACACAGGCACTAGGGCACTAGGAGCCAGTCAGTGGTGCACCTGGCAGAAAGCACCGCAAGAGTGTGGCAGCTTGAACTCAAAGCGTGTCCTTAGAGAGCTGCCACCTACTTCCGTCACTGAACTGCACCGGAAATTTGTTATGTGTCCCAAAGAGGGAGAGACTTCCCAGGATGTCCAGTCCTCCCAGGTCAATAGTACCAGCCTAAAACTCTCCAGATATGAAATCCAGAACTTGTCACATCTCTCATGACCACTACCCTTACTGTGGGCACCCTGGCCTTCTTGCTGGTTCTTCAAACCTAGCAAGCATTTGTGCTTCATCGTCCTCAGCAGGGTGGTACTGGACCCCACCCCCAGCTCCACCTTTGTCCTCATTAACTTCTAGTCCCCTTTCAGGTGGAGGCTTCAGTGTCACTTGTGCAGAGTCTGCTGTCTGTCCTCTGTCACACACTTCCTGGGGCCTTTCTGCACAGTGGGGTGGGCAGAGGTGGTGGGTGTGTGGGCTGGAGGCTGCAGTGCAGACTCACTTCTCTCTCTGTCCCTCACACAGAGCTCCCTGCCACCCAGGACACCCATCCACGGTAAGTGCCCCCACTGCCTCACCCACCTCACCTCTACCTACTCCCACTGGCTCAGGGATACAGCTCCTCACAACTGATGGCATAAGAGAAAGAAGAGGCACAGGGCAGAACCAGGGTCTTCCTGACAAAGCACCCTCCCTCGGCCCAGCACCCCCTGCCCTGGACAGACAGGCCATGCCGACCAAGTGTCTGCTTCCACCACCCATGCTCAGGGCCTGGTGTCTGTGGTACTGAGGGGTAATTCTGTGACTGTGACACCGTCCCACTTCAAGGCAGTTTCTTCTTGTAGTCCCCAGGATTCTAGAGCAGCCAGCCCCACACAAAAGCCACCATGGGGACACTTGTTCTCCCAGGCACTGATGAAGTCTTCCCAAATAAAATCTCATCAGAAGTTCCAAGGGCCTGACTTTGATGAGGGGCTTGGGCACCCCAGCTAGGAGGCCGCTGACAGGAGAGCCGTGCTTTCCTTCCTGGTGGTGTCTGCCCAGATGAAGGTCAGTGCCATGCTAAGGGAGAAAGAAACCAGCTCTAGGTCCTGGGCCCTGTGTCTGATGCTGGCTGGGGTGGGGCCAAGAAGAGCCCAGCCTTTAAAGGCCCATTAGAGGAGCCCAGCCTTATCTCTGGCTGCCTGCTTGAGCAGCTCCTACAGTCTCCATAACTTGTCACATGTCCCTCTTCTGTGCTAATTTACTATCACACCAAGGCCCCTGAATCAGAAAGCCAACTGGTTTTAGGCATTTAACAAATATTTGAGTACTTTCAGGCACTATCAGGCACTGGTTTGGATGCTTAAGAGACAGAAAAATCTCTGAACTCACTTTCCAGTGAGTATTTTAATAAACACAGAAGAAAGAACATCTTAGATTGTAAAATAAGGGCCATGAAGGAAGTGCTGAAACAGAGCCCCAGGAGACAGGATGATCACTGGGCTGTGGCTACGTTAGATCAGGATGTTCTCTCTGGGAAAAGGCGTGAGGGGACCTAATGCTGCAGGCTGAGCCTAGGGTAGCAGAAGCCAAGAAGGGAAGAGGTGAGTAGAAAGACACAGATGGATCTGGAGGGAATCGGGGTGGTCAGAGCATGGAGTTTGAGGTGGGTGCCTGGGCAGCTGAGGCTGTGGGGCTTTTCTGAGGGTGATAAGAAGTCACTGCATGACATTAAACAGGTGAGTGGCCCCACCTGGACAAAAGGACCCAAGAGATCTGGGAGGCTGTGTGGCTGCTTAGACAGAGTGTCAGTGGTGGAGCTGGGGAGCTGGGGAGCAGGACTGACCCAAGGGCAAGATGGGAAGCACAAAGAGAAGGAGGGAGCCGAGATGTCCCTTGGGCCCAGGGGGGCTATTTACTGGGATGATGAGGGGAGAAAAGAGAGGGTGGGTTGCAAGGATCATGCAATAAGGTAGACACGGAGGACTAAGGTGCCCTTTAGTACATCCCAGGCAAAAGTCTGGAAAGCAGTCAGAGCTCAGGAGGTTGGGCCTAGAGATGTGGGTCTGGAGGTTAGGCACATGGAGTTGGAGTGTAAAGCCTGCAATAAAATAACCTCCGGACTCTGTGGTGTAGGGTTCTGTCACCTACAGCAGCCCGCTCTCTACTCTGCCTTGCCTCTGACATTCAGTTAGTCCCCAAGCCCTCTTGGTTCTGCCCCTGTTGTCTCCTGTCTCATGTTCCCTTGGCCTATTACTGGGGTATACTTTAGGAAATCAGAGACCTCTCCCCATATTTTGGGTGCTCAGTCAACTTTCTCCTGTCTGCAGGCCTCAAGCTCAGGAATCCAGTTATGAAAATTTGGGCCAGATGAATTCCCAGGGTGCACAGTCTGCCACGTGTTCCCCATGAAGAGCTCCCCAGCCACCAGCATCCACTTGTGCTCCGTGAGAAGTGAAGGCCAGAGTGAGGCTTGGCTGGTATGGCCCTTGCTGGTTCCCAGGCACCTTCCCCCAGCTGAGTGATAAGCGATCACGAACCAGCTCACTGAGGTTCATCTGGTCTCCTACTTGGACTTCTGTCTTACAGCCTCCATGATATTCATGCTAATGGGGCCAGTATGCTGAAAGTTGTGTGTGTGGGTATGTGCATGTGAGTACGTGACCCCTACTGGTCAGCTCTCCTGTTAGTGGGACAAAACACCCAACACCCACAACTTAAAGGAAGAGAGGTTTATTTGGCTCACGGATTCAGAGGTTTTGCCCCATTGTCAGCTGGCTTCAAGGAAGAAACATCATGGCAGAAGTGTGTAGTGGAGCAAAGCTACTTGCCTCAAGTAGAGGAGGGAAAACTGCCAGTGAGGGATAGACCCTCTAAAGGCACCTCCTAGCAACCTGCCTTCAACTGGGTCCCGCCTCCTAACAACACATTCAGCTGTGAATCTCAGGGGTGAGTCAGTCGATGAATACAGTACCCCCATGATCCAGTCACCTTTTCTGGAGTCTCATAACCCAGCCAAGTTGACAGCCTCATCTGTCATAGGGCCCTCGTGTGCCTCAGCATGGAACTTCAGGACAGTCACCCTCACCCTTTTTTCCTTAGAACACTGTAGTAAAACAGACAGGAAACTAGTCACAGGGTCTGGAGGCCTGAGCTCCATCCGGCTCTATCACCAAGTTGTTATGTGGGCTGACACCTCTCTGCATCTCAGTTCACCCGCCGGTGAACATGGACAGTAACAATCTTCCCTTTTCACTGGCAGGTCTATCAAGATCTGAGGGAATAATAGATGTGAAAGAGTTTTTGCAGTGAACAAGGCTGTCTCAGATTTGGGCCTTTGGACCTGCAGAGTTTCTGGATAAGTGTGGCAGTCAGGCTTGTGCAGAACAAAGCATTCCAGAGAACAAGACGCAGACTGGAGTTGTGCACACTGTGGTCCGAGGAACATCGAATCCTCGCAACTCGATCGCAGGGAGAGGCCTGGAGTCCCTACTTCCTGCAGCATTCACTGTGACTATCCCACAACTTCTGCCCACCTCTTACTGCTCCAAATGCTCTGCACTGTCTTGAACTGGAATCTCTAGGAAAAGGGAACCAAAGACCCCTTATCTCCAAGCATCTGGAAGCCACTGTCTCAAGGACTGGAAGCTGGGAGAATTGAGCAGAGGCGCGGGTCTCAGTGAGTAAAACAGCCACAATCTGTCTACGGCCCACATCCTCCCTGGATGTGCAGTCCAAGAGCACTGGCACCCTCACCCTATTTGCCCAAGTCCAGTGAGGCTAACTTTGTGGGGTGCTGCACTCCCTTTTCAGATATCAGTGTGAATTTACCAGTTCTATTAGAGAAGGGAGAGACACACTTGAGAGCGAGGTGAGCTCACAAGAGGAAGGGCTCAAAGGTAAAGAGGCCTTGACGCTTTTGTGGGGAGACACTCTGAAGGTTGAGGGGCTCACCTGGCTGCCCTCCTCACCACAGCCTTTACCAAGGCAAGTGAGTGATCACTGCTCATTACTGGGATCCAGTCAGAAGCTTGCCTGAGCTGTTAAGTGGTCACAGAAGTTGACATCTGTACCTTTTTGTACAGGGAAACTTCCGGGCACTTCCATGGAAAGTCCTGTATCACCAGGGAAGGAGTTAGGGATACAGAAGTGTACATGTTAGACCATCTTCTTGGTCTTTGAAGCCAGTTTCAAAGTCAAAAGAACTTTTAATATGAATTACTGCTTATATATCTGCTTTGTTCTAGGAATTGAGCAAAGTAAGGCTACAAAAACGGAGGAGCCTGTTCAGCTAGGGTGGACTAAATTGTCCTTCCATAACCCCCAAATCAGCAGCTGAAAACAACAAGAGTTTATTTCTTGCCAGTGCTACAGGCCCATCGCAGACTGGCAGGGAGGCTTTACATATTGTTACTCAGGCATCCAAGTTCCAGAATCCACCATCTCTTATGTTGTGGATTGTGGGAATAATCCTCTACAGGGAGCTGGGTGTGAATCCCTGTTATTCAAGAGGCCAAGGTAGGAGGATTCCAAGTTTAAGGACTGCCCGGGCAATTTAGCAAGACCCTCTCTCAAAATAAAAAATAGTATCAGAAAGGGCTGCTGATGTAGCTGAGTAGTAGAGTGCCCCTGGCTTTGATCCTCAGTAACACACACATATCCACTCCTTCCCACAGGTGGTCATAGCCCCTTAGCCAGACCTAGCCATGTGCCCTGCTCACTCAGAAAAGACTGGGCAGGGCAACCCCACGTGGTACTCAGAAGAGGCGCACTACGGACAAATTTGGGAATAGCATTGGTGACTCCACAGTGAGAACTTTCAGAAGCTCTTGAGCTAGTGAGTGGCATGGTAAATGGAAAATTGTGTATGAGCAGAGGTAGCTGGGGGACCACATGCAAAGGGTAACTTCCGCCATCTTGGGGAGGCTTCCTGGAAGAAGGTACAAGGAGAATATATGTGAGCTATGCAAATAGAGGCAGCCAAGGGGAGAGTGGAAGTTGGGAGTTAAGAAAGAAAAGCATTCTAAGCAAAGGGACAGTCTGGGCAAAGAGCAGGAGGTCAAACACAGCATGCCCAGAAGTTGTCAGAGCAGGAGGGGAGAGGCAGGGCATGGCCAGAGCTGAAGCAGTAGGATGCTCTATGCTGGGTGCAGGGTGCCACTAGGCTCCTTGTGCTACTAAGCTGTCTTTTACCCATGCAACCACTGCCTTCTCCAGAACCAGGATGCTCTGGGCTGGGGCACAGGGCTCTCAGAGTACTGTCTCCCAGTGAGTTCCAAGGGGCACCTGGTCAGGAACATCTGGGGCGCTTGTCCAAAAGCCCATTCCGAGCTTCACCTGGACCTACTGAACGACAAGCTGCAGAGGGAGGCTGGAATTATAAGCAAGTTCTTTAGATGACTTTGCCCTAACTTTTATTATGATCATTTTTAAACACATACTAAAAAAGTTGAAGAAGATGATCACCCATGTGCCCAGCACCTCCATTCAACACTCATGTCTCACCATGTGCTCTTCTGTGTGTGCATGCATGTGTGTGTTTGCATGTGCGTGTTTGCATGTGCATGGCTGAACCATTTGTAGGCTCTGACATTGCAGTACTTGACCCCAAGCTACTCCAAAGAACAAGAGTGTATGTACTATCACCGTGTTTGGGAAAATCGACAGTAATTCAGTAATACCACCATACAGTCCACATTCAAATTTCCCCCAGTTGTCCTCCAAATGTCCTCTTCAGCCCGTCATTTTTAACAAGAATCCACTTGACTCTGGGTGGTTTTTTTGGCAAGCGGTTTGAGGTTTGAGGTTTACTCCATGATAGGCCTGATGTTTGCTTCACGGTGCCGTAGTACAGGGGCTCCGGCTAACCGTGTGGTGCTCCTTGCTGCAGGATTTGCACTTGGCAGTAGGGCTTCCTGGGTACAGAAGAAGCACCATGCCCTTGGGGGCCTCTGATGGAGCAGTTCAGGCAGTGATGGGCCACGGGAGCATGCTGAGGGACAGCAGCCACCTTTAACAATATGTACCTTGTGCACAGGCAGCTTCCTGCTCGGCCTGATAAAGCATCTGCTCCAAGGGGCAGCGATGAGGACCGTAAGAGGACAGCACTTGACACACAGCCCTGAGCTGTCCCTGTGAGAGATCTGGGTGGGGCAGAGGTGGGGCCGCCTGTCCACCCCAACCCCTCTGGAAGCGCTCAGTTTCTGCTGCTGGCAAGCAAGGCCAGAGATATGATAACATCCTGAGCCAGCAGTCGGACCAACTCTCCTGAGGCCAGAGACTCAAGGAAAGAAATGACCTAGACAACTTGCTGTTTTCAAGATTAGATTTCCCAACGTGGTGGAGGGCACAGAGTCGGAGTCCTCCACTTCCTTGGCTCAGCACACCAGAACACAAGGCTGCTCGCCAGCCGCTCTCTAACCCTTAAACCCTGTGATTCTATCTGGAAAAACAAGTTAAGCCCGGACAAGGACAGAGACACATCCCACACACAGACGGCCGTCCTTGGGGACTCCCAAATTGATGTTAATCCCAAAGGGAATGTGCAGACTCTCTTGTCCCGTTTAAGGTGTGTCTTATAGATGATCACGAAAATTAATACCAAGGAACTCCCTGGCACTCCGACACTGAGGCCGATTTTTCAGAGCGGACCCTGAACAAATGGGGACACTGCCCTCTGCCGACAGTTCTGACCACCTACAGCACCCTCCCTCCACCCGCCACTCCCGGGCCTTGAGAGCGTTCGTGCAGCTCTTAAACCCGCACCCCCAACCCGTCCCAGATTAAAGCCGGACGGGCTGTCCTGACCTCTGCAATGCGCTCCTGCCTGTGGCAACTCTTAACCCCCCAATTATAAACGAGAGGGCTTGCCATTGTGCTAAACATTACAGAAGATTTTGCCCGTTGCCTGCACTTGCGCTTTTAAAAAAAAATTTTAGGGAGCAGTTACCTGCTCCCCAACTAGACTAGCGCCTGGCGGAAGTGACTCCCGCTGTTCTAAGCCCGGGAGCCACGGTCGCTCCCGGCTGCGGCGCCCGTGCCTGTGGAAGGCTCAGGGCGAGCGCCGAGGAGCGCCGGGCCCCCGGATGGTTAGTACCTGGCCCGGGCTGGGAGGGTTGGCGCACAGCGCCGATTGACCTCGGCGGGCGGCGACGACGGTGGTGTCTGCTCTCGGGTCTTCTGTCCCGGCCAAAGCCAGCCAGTGCCCCGGCGGAGAGATACGCGGGCCAGACTCCCTGGTCCCGGGTGCGCGCGCGCACGCACACGCACACGCACACGCACACGCACACACCGGCCCCGGCGCCCGCCGCTCCCCTCGGGAATACCCCCCCCCCCGCCCCGCCGGACAACTTGGAGGCAGAGCTCAGTTTCCCAAAACTTATAAAAGGAGGAAAACTCAAGATAAAGAAATCCAACGAAGCCAGTGATTTCAGTGATATGGCTCTTAAAACCAGGTGAATTAATGAATACTGGAGGTCTCGCTATGTAGGTCAGGCTGGCATCGAACTCTCAGGCAATCCTCGTGCCTCAGCCTCCTGAGTACTGGCATTGTGGGTGTGCACCACCACACCTAGCTGAAAAAGATTTTTTAGTGTGTCAAATTGAAGCCTATTTTGTTTGAAAATTTGTGCTATAAATGTGACTTTTGATTATAATTTTTTCACTATGTTGAAGAGCTAACTGTACACATATACATATATGTATATACGTGTGCAGTGAATGGATTTTTAACTGTGAGAAGCTCTGAATGACGGCTCTAAAATACCCTATCAAGCTCCCATCTTACTAAAAAGCTTTTGCAGAGCAAAAGAAATCAACAACAGAATGAAGAGACAACCCTCAGAGTGGGAAAAATTTTTTGCCAGGTGTTCCTCAAAGGACTAATACTTAGACTATATAAAGAAGTCAAAAAAATCAGACCTCCCCCAAATTTAAAGACACAATCCAAAAATGGGCATTTGAGATTAACAGATGCTTCTCAGATAAAGAAGTGTAAATGGCAAATAAATATATGAAAAAAATGTTCAACATCCCACTGGTCATTTGATCTCTCACACTGAGATTCCATCTCACCCCAGAAAAAATGGCTATTATCAAGAAATCAATAACAAATGCTGGTGGGGCTGTGGGGGGAAAGGACCCCTTCTCCACTGTTGGTGGGAATGTAGACTGGTGCAACCACTGTAGAAATTAGTGTGGCGATTCCTTAAAAAACTAAAACTAGAGGTTCCATTCAACCCAGCTATTCCCTTTCTTGGTATCTTCCCCCAAAAATTTAAAGCATCATACCACAGCAATATATGTACACCCATGTCTATAGCAGCAGTTTGTAATAGCTGAATCTTGGAAACAACCCAAATGCCCATCAACCAATGAACAAATGAGGGGGGGGGGTCGATGGAGTACTACTCTGCCATAAAGAAGGATAAACTTGAGACACTTCTAGATAAATGGATGCACCTTGAGACCATATTCTTAAATCAATTGGACACACATGTTCAAGTATCACATGATTTCTCTGGTGTGAGAAACCAGAAGTGTAAATAAAGACCAAAATGTATAATAGATATTGTGAAATAGGAAGAAAATATTCAAATAGAGAAGGAAACTAGGGAGGAGGGAGGGGAAAGGAAGGAATGAATGGAAAAGAAAAAAGAAAAATAAAATGAAATCTTTTATAAACAAGGAGGGGAAGAGGGACTGAAGGGAAGGGAATGGAATAGGAAAAAAAATCAATATATATCATGTACAGGTTCAAATTCCCTATGATGAATGTGATCATTATGTATATCTAAAATGCACCAATAAAATTTTAAAACATTTAAAAAATTTTTTCTTAGTGTGATTCATGTATGAAAAGAAGACCTTCCAACCAACTTGCCCCAAACAATGAGAATAGCCCACCATGGGTAAATTTGAATATGGTTTATTTGCAGAATTTTATTTAACCAAGTCATTTCTTCCTGTTTCTCACCATTCCATAAAAATTCATCCTTTGAACAAGCATGTAAAATGTTGAACAAGGGAGAAGTAAATATTGCACATTTGATGACCAAAATAAAGTTGTGGTTTTTACAGGTCACATTAGACAAGTGGGAAGGAAGAGAGTTGAACACACTCAAGTATTTATCTCCAACAGAGTGGTTTTAAATCCCTGAAAGAAAAATAAATTCTCTCAGTGCTCAGTGATAGTACATCAGTACATTTAAAAAGTAAGTTATATTCAACATTTCTTAGCAAATTCATTATCCCAAAATAGGATCAAAAGGGGTTTTTTAGTTATTCTCATCAGAAATCAGGAACCCACCAGAAGTGTTCTAGACCACAGGGTGCCCGAGGCATGCTCTGGAACACATCACTGCAGAGCAGAACAAAGTGAGATCGGAGCCTCGCTGTTAAGTGGATCCAGACACAAACCAAAGACCACAGGAGGACAGTTTTTCTTGTAAAGCAACACAGTTATTTCCCAACTTCATATTCTCCATTATGCTTACCAAGACAAAATAACTGAGCACAAAAACAATCAGCTACTACTGCAAAATAAGCTGTCAAATTGGCCCAAGATGAAGAGCAGACAGTAGTGAAAGATTAAGTGCAGAGCCAGCACCTTATTCCTTATGTAGATACGCAGTGAGACCAGCAAGTGGCATTAACCTGAGGTCAGGAGTTTGAACTCACCACAGTAACACTGCAGCTGCGCGGCAAGGCCAGGGCCAACACTACTTCAGTGTCCAGAGAGCACTGCACTGCTGGCACCACACAGGCGTGACTCTGATGCAAGGGCAGGGACCAGGACAAGGCAACCAAGACACCAAGGGCAGGAAAGACAAGAAAGCACCTGCAAGTGACGACTTAGAATTTCTGCCCTCTATGCCTCACTGGCACCCTAGACCTGACCCCGCTAACCCTGGGCACGGTGACACGGAGGGATCGGGCCGCTTTTCCCCGAGGGAAGCCCTGCTGAACAGCAGGTAGAAGACTAATGAGTCCAAGTCTGGCTGGGAGTGAGCGGGGTCAGAGATGTGACCAGAAGGGAAATGTCTGTCGAGAAGGAGGACAAGAACAGCCCCTACCTGGACTGCTTCCAGGAAGATTCAGTCAACAGGCAGCACTGCAAGGAGACATCCTGGCTTGGTGTAAAGCAGGACTACGAGCACAGGTCTTTGGTCACATGGAGAGGAGACTGAGGATTTCCACTGAGAGAAGTGAGCCTGGAGTGTTTACTGCCTCCCTCACTGTACATGTTTGTGAGCCTAGGATACCTGCTTCCTGTTACCAGAAGAAAGAGTTTTCAGAACAAAAAACTCAATGAAAAACAGTCTATCACCTTCCTTCAAGTAGAGGAAGGGCATGGACATGCTTAACTTGTACAACACAGGCACGCTGCTTTTGCTGATTACTCATGTGGAACATGGGAAGTTAGACTAGGGTGAAGTTGATAGTTGTAACTTTCTGTACTAGATTTCCTCCATATCAAGAAACAACCCTGGGGAGGTGGAGAGGCATTCGGTGGCAGAACCAACACAATGATCATAAAACTGAGAAACCAGCCATGCTGGGGAGCTAAGGGCAAGTGCGGCACACTGTGCAGAAACATGTGGTAGGACCTCCCTGCCTTAACACCTTGTGTTGTCCACCTTTCTGCCCTTCGCTGTTCTGGTCAAGAATGGAGCAAGGAAATGGAGAGATCCAGGCCACTTCTCTGCCCTATGTTTCTACTGCAGAATGAGGTAGGATGGAGAAGAAAAAAATGCTTTTCATTGGGACCAGAATGCTGCCCCTTCTTTCTCCCAGAAAGCCTTAGACACTGCAGGCCACAGTGCAGGAGTTGAGCAGGCAATGGTCCACCTTCTACCCTGTTCAGCCCACGAGAAGGCCTTGGTCCTGCTTGATTCCAATATGGACATGCAGCACTAGTCACCACCTCTGAAACTGTGGCCGTGTGCACTCCAGAGGCTGACAGTCTCTTTAAGCAAAGGCTCCTTCCAAGGCGAGCAATGGGCAGGCTGTGTCGTCTGCTGTCCTTCCATTCTGGAGGCTGCCATGCTCCAACTAGCCCAGTGTCCTAAAGGCACGTTCTCAGCCCAGGAACCTAGGACATGACTAAACGTTCCTACGTTAGATGTGAAGGAGTAAAGGAGGAAGCACTTTTACTATCTCAAAGTTACAATGTCAAAATACACCAGATAACATCAGACATAAAAACCTACATCAACCTGAACAACAGCAAGGCTTCACAAGTTCATGTGGTATCCCTTGTAATTCAGATCCGTATTCATCACGACCAAAGACTGATTTTATTTTTAATGATTTTATACATTGAGTACATTATAAATATTATAAACTTGCAAAAATTAACAGATTAATCATAATTATCTTTAAAATGTACATACTTTACTCAAACATTTCACATTCTAGGATATTAATAATTTCATCCTCCTCAAAGAAAACAGCACAAAACATATTTCCTGTCATAAAAATCACAGCTGCCCAATCAGCCAATTAAACTGTCCACAGCTTCTAAAATTTTCTTATACATAGGAGGAGATGATTGATTTGAAAAGGGACAGACACAGAAACAAGGGAAGCTGAGACGTGTCCCTGTGAGATGACGCTTTGTGGCCTACAAAAGTCAGACATTGAACACAGATGTGCTTTGTCAGAGCTCCAAGGTTTATCTGTGAGGCAGAATTGTTCAGTCTGATCAAGAAGAGTTCCTATAAACTTCCAAATGTGGGGCAAAGCACTCTGAAAGGACACGTGGGAAGAGAGTAGCATTCTGTTAACTATATTCCTCTCTCTCTATTAAAGAGATGTTGGGGACCCTTTAGATATTTCTAGGTAAATATTCTCAGGCTAAAGACAACCCATAAGCAAAGATACAGTATGTAAGCTGGACAAACAAAATCCATTTTGAGTTGACAGAATTACAAATATGTTGACAGAAGGCCAATTGCTAATTCCTGGGGGAAATAATATGAGGAAGAAGATGGCAACAGAACAAAGCAAAGTTGCAGACCGGCCCTGGTAATAAATGGTTAAAAGACAGAAGGCACATGGCTACTCAGAATAGCCAAATTTCAGAAACTCTCCTGACCTGGCCCAGTTTCCATGACAAGTGTCTCTGCAGGTCCTCAAGCTTCATTTGAGTATAAATGTGGAGGGAAGAAATAAGCAGGGAATGGAGAACCAAGTCCAGAGTCTCCCTCTCAACCGTGGGGCATCCAAATTGCAAACTTCACATCTGTCACGGGTTGCAAACTTCAGCATCGACAGGGCCAAGGAAGTAATGAGAATGTGGGGACTGAAGGAATGGAGGGACCTGGAAGGAGTCAGCCCTGTCTGCACTCCCTGCCATGTGAACCAAATACAACGTGCACAGCATGCTCCTCACAGAGCACCAGCCTTGCCGCCCTGGTTCCGACAAGAGCTTCTTCTCCAGGAGCGCACACAGCTAATGGAAACAGACGTGTCACCATCTCTGCTGTCCACTATAATCAGGATCAAGTGGCAAGCTTTGCACATGCCTCACTTTCACTAATTTCACTTTATTTCCCTTCTGAGAGAAATAACATAATATTTTTAAGATGGTGTATTTTCTCACATTTGAGAAATGCAGATATTCTCAGTTGACTTTTTCACACTGGGAGAATACAAATGGGGTTCAAAACAAAGGGCTCTATATCACTCCCAAAGCAGTCACCTCTAGTACAGGAGTCCTGGCATTTAAATAAAATGGGAGAGAGAAGTGGAGACATACTAAGAACTCTATGTGGAGGCCTGCTGAGGTGACTGGGACATTCACCCAACTGTTAGTGGTTCTGTACCCAAGTAGAACTTAGTAAATTTCACTTGGCATGAACATAACTAAAAAGTCCCCAGAAAGTTTCCAGAGACAAGGACATACACATTCACACTTACCCAACGACTAGCTAATGCCTGCCAGTCAGCTACTCCTTGGTTAACCTGGGCGCTTCAGTGAAACTGCACAGTTACTTTTGCAAAACAAAGTTAAATGTAAACATAAACAACCATGAGGTTTTTCAAAAGCCTTAGTGTTACTATCGTATGTTATCCAAATAATGCACTTCCGGATAGAGACAGTTAATGAGAAGAGCCAGGAAGCTTTTCCCATCTTGGAGACAATGGCTGGGATGCTTTATAAACTGGGCAGCTTGCAATATCTGATCCTGGTATTCAACATACTGCTTACTCAGTGTCATGGACTCAAGAGCAGCCAGAGCCTAGAAGACAAGAAAGAAAGAGGTTACCGATGCCACAGGCAGAGTGTCCCTGCCATCAACATCTGGTCCCATGGTGAGCCTGGACCGAGGGAAGCCTGTGGAGCCAGGGCCAGGAGTTCAGAAGGCAGGTCCTCTCTGCCCTTTGCAGCCCTCCTTCTAGCACTGTGTCATTTCCCTACCCTTTCTTGTCAAGAGTCAATGCAGCAGCTGGGCTGCTCTTACTACCCGCCCACCACACCCATTTCCTGAAACCACCTTGTGCTCCCCACCAGATCATTGGCTCCCTCCCTCCTCACAGCTCAAGAGAAAACCATAGGCACCAGGTGCGTCTCACTAAGGTGAGACCTGTGTAACTGGCTGCTGGGTTTGTTCTTAGGTTACAAAACAATACCATATTAAACTGACTAACTGAACGAAATTCTAAAGAAAACAGCTGCTAAGTGTTGCTGCAGGTAAATGATAAGGTCACTAACTCAACAAGCACAAAGTACAAGTCAGTTCCTTCCAATTCCACATGACAAACAGCACAGAACAGAGGGGAGAAACCTTCTCACATCTCTCTTCAAAGGAATAAAAAAAGAAAAATGTTCCTTAGTTCCGTAATTTTAATTTTTCCTTTCTTCATAGAAGAGAAGGGGAAGAGTCTGTACATAAAGGAAGCAAAAAATCAGAGGAGTTCTTGGGGTGGGAAGTTTAGTTTTCCCACCGTGCAAGCTCAGGCACCCCCAAGGTTCTGAAAGAATCTTCTCCTGACCAAGGTACACCCACCCAACATGGAGCTCCTCCTCCTCCTGTGGATGGAAACTGCGACACTAGAGAATATATATTAAAAGTTGGAATTTGCTTGGTTCAGAAAACAAGGAAGGAAGAATTTTTTTAGAGACTGATAAATAAAATGGAAGTTTAGAAATAAATTACCAGGAATGCTATGTAGACAGATGTCTTAAGGTTGAAAGTAAATGACTAGGGATTTTGATACCAAGTTAATGGGTATGTGACCAGAGTTCAATCTAAGAACAGGAATCAAAGGGGACAAAACCAGGTGTGGTGGCGCATTTGTAATACAAGCAATCTGGGCAGCTAAGGCAGGAGGATCATAAGTTCAAGTTCTGCCTGAGTAACTTAGCCACTTAGTGAGACCCTGTATCAAAATTTTAAAAGAGCTAGGGAAGTAGTTCAGTGTGAGCGCCCTGGGTTCATTCACTATACTGCCAAAACAATGGTGGCAGAGAGGAGGCACAAGATACTCCCATGAATAATACTGTCTTACTGTCTCTCTCCACCCTTTTTTTTTAAATTTAGCCCCCAGAATGGTCCACTGTGAAAGCTTGCATAAAATTAATCATTTTGTAAAAAGATGGTCTTTTCCAAGTCTGAAAATCCCAATGAAGTATGCAAGGGACAGGGATAGTGTCATTACTTTGAGTGTGATGGATAGAAGGCAGGCAAGAGGGTGCTGGTGACCTGTGGCCACAGCTAAGGCAAGGTGCTGATGCTCCAGGTCCTGGGGCCAAAGATAAGCAGAAGCTTCATCAAATACAGCCTGAAATGTATTTCAATGACTTCCCCAGCTGCCCATGAGTTACGGGAACGGGACCACTGCCACGTGGCCAGCCATGTTTTTAGAATAAACTGTAACTTCTCACAGCTTTCATTTTGTTGCTATTGGGTTATTTCAGCATTGGCTAACAGTGGTTGAGCTTCAGACTCACAGAACAGGTAACTATCTTCCAGTGCCATCAAGTGTGCAGGCCAGAACTGCCACCTCCCCTCCTTCTGGGGAAGGTGTGCTAGAAAACTGCTAACCCTTAATTATTAAGATGTCTTTACTGACCTGCTGAGCTTTCAGAGTAAGATGTAATTCAGAGCCAGGCTTCAAACGGATCTGGTCTTCTGTAGGAACCTGAACCGAGAGGAAGGCAGCCATGCCTCGGGCAACCACTCGGAACCTGGGATGTCAAAGAGAGGGCAGAAGAAGCCAGTGACTGTTAAAGTAAGCATTTAAAAATAGTCTTTTCTATAAAAAATAAAACAAGATAACTGCATTTCCAGATCTACCATATAGCCTCTTCAGAAAAATCAAATAGGATCCAAGAAGCAGTCTTAATCTCCCCTTCCATTATTACCACCCCAAAAATATGTGCATAATTCAGATTCAAGAATGAAAGTATTGGAGTAACTGGAATTCTTATCCATGGGGATGTAAACTGATGGGAATGTAAACAGTGCATGTGCTATGAAAAACAGTTTGGTACTTCCTTAACAAGTAGAACAATGAGTTACAACATGACCCCGAAATTCTACTCCTATGTATGTATCCACAAGAATTGAAAACAGTTGTGCCAAAAAACATTTGTATATGAATGTTCACAACAGCATTATCCACAATAGCAAGAAAAAGTGAACAATCTAAATGTCCATTAGTTGATGGTTGGATGCATGAACAAACTGTGGCAGACAAGTATGACAGTATTATTCAGCCATTTTTAAAAGAATAAAATGCTGACACATGCTACAAAACAGATGAACCTTGAAAACTTTATGCTAAGTGTCAGACCAGAAGGCACATAGTATATAATTCTATTTTTACAAAATGTCCAAAGTAGGATTTAATACATAAAATCATAAAGTCAACTAGTGTTTGCCAAAGACTGAGAGAAAGGGAATGAAGGCGACTGTTTACTGGGTACAGGGCTTCCTCCTGGGGCAATGAAAATGTTCTGGAACCAGAGAGTGAAGGCTATAATATTGTGAATGTATTATCACTGAATTGCACATATTAAAATGGTTACCATAGTAAATTTTTAATTATGTATATTTTACTAATACTTTTTAAAAAA
Source organism: Hystrix cristata (assembly GCA_004026905.1). NCBI lineage: Eukaryota > Metazoa > Chordata > Mammalia > Rodentia > Hystricidae > Hystrix > Hystrix cristata. Next base: position 65,408 of record PVJO010001329.1, read on the forward strand.
AGAATGAAAGGCCTTCACTCGAGCAAAACATACACAAGCCAGTTTAAGTGGAAAAGTAAGAATTCTGCCAAATTTCACCATAAACAAAGAAACATGAGGCTAACCAGTGTAGGAGTGGCTCCCAGTATGATAAGACACTGCACAAGAAAACTGATGTCAGAATTGCATGCAAATTTCTTTCAATACTGACAGAGGCTTGAAAATAAAACCACTGATGCAGGTCAGTGGTGTGGTTCAGCAGTAGAGTGTGTACTTAACATGCACAAAGCTAAGAGTTCAATAAGAAAGAGAGGGGGGAAAATAAAAGAGAGACAGAGAAGAAGAGAGGGAGGAGGGAATGAAAGGGAAGAAGGCAAGGAAAGAAGGAAGTCAGGGACAGACAGAGACAGGGAATAAGAAAGGAAAGTTAAGAAAAAAAAGAACAGGAAGAGAAAGAAAAAAAAGAAAAGAAAATCATGATATAAATAACTATTACGACATAGGATGGGAGGATTAATGGCAAATTCTTTCACACCTTGAGATTTTTATCGACAAGACCTGGACTTGTGTCTCACTACATATCAATAAACTTCAGCCCAGGGGGCTGGGGATTTAGCTCAGTGATTAGAGTGCCTGCCTTGCAAGCACAAGGACCTGAATTCGATCCCCAGCACCACCAAAATAAAAAATAAAAAAATAAACTTCAGCCCATCTGGATGATTTAGCATTTCAGTAGAGTCCCTCACAAGTTCTGGAGGATTAAGTGGCCCACAATGAAGCAGTGACTAGGGTATTTTAACTTACCTGTACACCACCACTTTTTGGCTCAAGCTACAAAGTCAAAATATAAGAGATACCAAATACACTATCTGAGCTTAAAAATAAGATGGTTAAGCAAGAAAAAACCACTATCTTGGGATACAAAGATGTAATCATGTTCTGATTTTTCCAATGTCACATCTGAAGCCTACTGAGAACAGCAATAGGTGTTCCTCACCTGTTGGACAAGGGAGACTTCCGGCCCAACCCGATTGCCCCCAGAATCCCCGAACTGAGCCTTTCCTCAGCCACAAGGTTCTGCCTGCTCTGAAGCATGAGCAGAATCCGGACAACAGATTCCGTCAGGACCAAGTCACTCTGCTCCATCTGAATCAGGGACAGCTGCAGAACTTGGTGCCACCACAGAAACAGCTTTGCCTCTTCCTGGGCGGAGCTGGGGGAGATACCGGAAGAAACACAATCAGAAGTGGATTTTTTCCACTCACATTTAACTGAAAATCTGCCTTCGAGTTTGATGTAAAGGCAACAGTACTTTAAAAGCGTAGGCTGTTTATTTTTATTCTGGGTTTCTCATATAAGAGAAATAATGTAATATTTTAACTTCTGTGTTTGATTTATTTCACTTAACATCATGGTCTCAAAGTGCATCCATTTTCCCACAAATGACACAAGTTTATCCTTCTGTATGGCACAGTAGTACTCTATGGTGTGTAAATACCACATTTTCGTTACCCATTCATCTGCTGATAGACATATGGGCCACTTCCAAAATTTAGCTATTATGAGTTGTGCTGCAACAAGGATGGGCATGTGTGTATTTCTGTAGTATGATGTCTTTAACTCTTTCAAGAAGATACCTAGAAGGGGAATAGCTTTCTAGTTTAGTTTTTTGAGGAATGTGAGATAACTTGTTCTCAAAGGGGAAAAGTGATCAAGAGATGGAAGAAGGGAGAAGGAGGGAAGGGATAAGGGATGAAAAAAATGAATTAAGATCTGTTATATACACATACCAACTTCCCATAAGAAATGTAAACATTATATACTATACTCATGTATAGTACTAATATTTTTTTTAAAAAGCTTAAAGTGATAGCGTTAATAAAATGTTGTTATTAAAGTAACTGAATCGTAACAGCTACCATTTATCAAACACTTACTCCATGCAAGATACTGTGCCTTGGCTTTTTGTTCAAAAATTTCACGTTCTCCTCATACCCCTAGGCTAGGAATTATTCTCTCTACTTAAAAAAACTGAAGCTTGGTGATTCAAAATGCTTATTTTAGGACAGTGATGTCAAACCTTTTGGAGCTTTCAATGATACAAACCACCTGCTGTGGCACACGTTTTAGGACATAAAAAAATCTGCTCGGAAAACTAGCCCATCAACCTAAGAATTTTTCCCAAACAAGTGTCATTGTACCTCACTGCCTTGTTAGTTTTTTAGGTGCCACTTGGCTCTGTGCCCTTAAATATATACCGTACTTCCCTAAATCCTTAATTGCAAGTTAACCAAACACAAGTTTGATACAGCAGCCAGCAGGCCGACATACCTCGGATACACCTGTTCCAACCACTGGCTGAGGAGCAGCAGCACTTTCATTTCGTTCCTTAAAGTCTGTTCACTATTTAAACACTGAAGCAGGTAAACATACAGAGTCAAGTAACTGCCAAGAGCCAAGCACTCCTGCAGAAACTCTTCTATGGTTAGCTCAGGAACTTGAAGGGACACCAGGATGGGCCCCCATCCTAAATTTTGATTAAGGGAGCCTAAGAAAGACCAAGAAGACAAGAATCACAATGTGAGCAAAAGTATAAATATTTAACAATCCTAATAAATCTTTTCATGTTAAGCTTCAAGCAAAGACAATAATTCTCACATTGGTCCTACAGGCCACAAAAGTCAAATGTACCCTGGAAGTTCAATAGGAAAGCCCTCGTAGTCAACGGCACTAGAGGAGATTAAGAAGTCAGAACTCAGGGCTATATCCTTATAAATCACCTTTCTCATCATATGATGATCACTAACATCTTTTGCACTGGCCATCTAATAGTTTTAACTTTAAAACCATTAAGTATGCATGAATACTTACACTTCTCCAAGAAAACTGTTAGCACTTGATCCATTCTAAGTATTTTACTTACTACAGCTTAGCTCTTATTTTGATGGAAATTTTATTTTTAGTAACACAAATTTAGGAGTATTATTCTAATGGTTCTTAACTTTTGGGGAGCATAAGGATTTGGTACACGAAGACATACACAACACCTCCACGAGTTCTCAGGATAGGACAGATGGCTGGTTTCAGGCCCTTTCTGGACTCTCACTCCAATATCCTTCTTTCTCACTGTCTGTAGTATGGTGTGTATCTGGATATCACAGTTGAGGAAGGCTGTTCTGAGCAACTTTTACTAACAGACTAAACTGTCTCAAGAGTTTGAGAACTTAGAGGCAGGAGTAAGATAAAAGGAAGGGTGGAGAACAGGGGACAGTGACCCTCATAGAGTTTAAAGAGCATGACAAGAAGCAATAAAATATTTCTATGAAAACTCATCTACCAAAAGTGACCCAAAAGGGAAAAAATTAACACAGTGGATCGTTATTATAGAAATTCTGGCATACATCTGTTTTGATGACTATCAGAAAAGAGCTGGTCTGACATGCTAAAACCAATATAAAATAAATTAGAGTTTTTTCCCTTGAAATGTGTGGTTGTAAGAACAGATACGGGCCTGAGGTTTTTATGGTAACTACAAATCTTTAAGGGGAAAGAAAAAAATATATATATACATACACACATACACACACACACACACATACATACATACATATATACATACATACATACATATATATCTCCATCTTTCCCTGGGAAGAGTCTGGAAAGATACCTCCTAAAGACAAAACTTTAACCCTTCCTGGGAAGGACCAACATAAGGAGAAGAAAAAATGATATCCTCTTACTCTCCTTGAAGTAGGCAGTGATGCAGGCTTCTGTAATCTCTGCCATGTGGCGGACAGAAGCGAGGCTCTGGCAGGCTGCTGTTAAAAGGGGCAGCACCACCAGCCCGTGGACTTTTTGGCCAATCCAGGTCCGAATACTGCCCCGTAGGAACTCCGCTGTTGGGATGCTTGCATTGTTCATCATCGTTAGGACTTCCACAAAGAGACTGCTGAGGGCCATGTGGCGGGCCTGGCTGTCCATGTCTGCAGGGGAACACACACACTCAGGTGGCTGGAATGTGATCAGGGACAACAGGAATGTGATCATAAGGACAACAGTGCTTCAACCCTAGTTGCTCTCCAGCGACCAGAAAGAAGACTCCAGATGGTATGTGGTTTCTATGGATAGATGTGGCACATAAGTATTTTGTTTATTCCTATTTATTTATTTATACCAAGAACATGTATTGGTACATTGTACATATAATGATCACATTCATCATGTTTGTTCTGTACCTGTACATGGTGCCTCTTGGTTCTCCCCCCTCTTCCCCACCCCTCCCATCTGTTCCCTCCATCCCTATTTACAGCAGGTTTATTCACATTGAATGGCTAAAGAAAATGTGGCTTTTCTACACAATGGAGTACTACACCACCATAAAAAAGGATAAACTAGAGTCATTTGTATGTAAATGGATGTTCCTTGAGAATATACTATTAAGTGAAATAAATCACACACTCATGAGTACACATCAAATTGTTTCTCTGATATGAGAAACCATAACTGTAAATAAGGACAAAGAGGTGTAATAGATATTATATAAAAGGAAGATAATATACAAAGGAGAGGAGTACTAGAAAGAAGGAAGGGGGAAAAGCAGGAAGGGAAAAAACACATAAGTATTTTGAAACAGCTACCTACTAAGAGTTCCCTGGGAACAGCAGTGTGGCAGAAGAATACCTTAATAAATGCACGTATATCAAGCTAGTGTGAAAGAGTAAACTTATCAGAATACGTCTAATTACTTTTATTTTCCAAGTTTTGCTCGTGCAAAACCAAATACATAGATCTCAGAAGTCATTTGGTGAACCACTTAGCAGTAGTACCTCAGCCCCTACCACAGCCAGTGCCAATGCCGTCAACACTGCAGGGTGATTTATAGAGAATCAAGGTTATTACTTAAAACCAAATCTAAAAGTGAGGAAAAGCTAAGGCAACAGCACTTCTTCTGCTTTTCTCTTTTTTAAGAGACAGAGGTCTATGTTGCCCAGGCTGGCCCCAAACACTTGGGCCTACAGGCACATGCCACTACATGTAGTTATTTCTTTGTTTTTTATTTTTTTTCTTTTTTCTTTTTTTGGTGCTGGGGATCGAACTCAGGGCTTTGCACTTCCTAAGTAAGTACTCTAACCACTGAACTAAATCCCCAGCCGCCGTTTTTTAAACAAAAAGATCAAATTCATTTCATAAGAGAACTGCACATTAGGAGGTCACTGAGATAGACTCCCTCACACCCCAGCAGAAAATACATGTTTCTGGGAGTTTTAATAGGTGCAATTTTTGCCGACAGTTTCCTTGAGTTAGGCACTGATTTTTTTTAATAGAACAGAACTGAAGATTCAGTATTTATGTCAATGGGAATGAAAAGAATTTGGGAGATCTTGACTCATCACATACATCAAAACAAACTCATTACTTACTCAGTATTGACTAGACTAACTTAATGTTACTGTAGGATCTATTTATTATCAAGCAAGGACTTAAAAAAAGGGAGAGAGATAGTAACAGTTTGTGTAATTTTTTTCATGTATTTCTTTTTTGTTCTTTTCATATATTTCTATGAGTACATGTATTATTCTTCATAATAAAGGCCTTATCTCAATTTCAACTGAGTAGCAATTTAATTTTTATCTACCTTTTACATATGATTCACAGGGAAAAATCATGGCGATGAACCTCAAAACAGATCCCAGCCTGTTCATCATCCACAGGGCCAGCAAGTGTTTCCCCGAAACCTTCTGATCCTCTTACTCTTCTGACTGAAGTCTTCCTCCAACACCCTTGCTCCCCACTTGCTCCAGCCAGCTATTATTCAACCTATATTGGCCTGATGACACATGACCAACTCCATCACTTTCTCCAGCACTACCCACTGATCCTCCATTCCTTTTCGCCCTCCCTCCATCTCTCTCCCTCTTTCTTTTCTCCTCTATTCTCTTTTCTTTTTCTTTCACAATCTAGATAGTATGGATTCTTACTTCAAAACTACATGAACTTGTATTTATCAATTTTCAGAATAGATCTCTTTCCCTGCCAAACACCAGGTGAGAAGAGGTAACTGTCTGCCTTCCTCTCACAGAAGCATGCTGATCTCTGGCTCATCGTTCCAGTACAGCCGTGAGATCCCTCCTACCTTAGGCAGGCCCTGGGCCTCATCACTTCCCCACAGTGCCCCCAGAAGGTAGAGGTGAAACCAACCTCAGTACTTCATCTACCTTTACAGGCTCCTATTTTCACTTTGTTTCTGGTCTCTGAGATTTCCTTTGCCATTCCATTGACAAATTTATTTTTTGGTTTCTTAAAAACAGTTTATCCAGGCTTCTTGGTTGTTTTTAGCAGGGGAGGCAGCCAGCATGCCCAGTCCACCAAGCTGCTAGCAGCAGAAGTGCTCTCCATAGAGTATCCTGACAAGTCTATAGGTGATTCTGAAAGACTCTCCTAGTTAAAAGCCAAACACTAGGAAGGCTGCTTACACAAAGGTCTCCTGTTACCCCCAATCATTAAATTCAATCATCTCAGTCCAGGTCACCTCACACTAGCACCTGCCAGGGTCAACCCCTCCTCAAGTTCTTAACACCCATACCTACCCCCAGGGTCAGAGTGTCCCGTTGTCCAAACAGCTCTGTGACTGACCACTGCCTATCTGAATATAAGAATGACAGGGTCTTGCCTACCTTCCCCATCCCAAAACACTGCATACATGGCAGAAATTTACTGCACAAATATGTGATTTCCCACTGACCACTTACCGGGTGGGTTAAAGACAATGATATCATCTAAAAGCTTAGACATTTCTTGCTCTAGGACTGCAAAGGTGATTTTTCCATTTTGTTCCAGGGTGCTGAGGAAGTGAACCATCTGATGAGTGAAAGCTTGGCATTTTGGAACGACATCCTGACAAACAGAAAAAGGATCGTTCAAATGAATCCAAGCAAGGAGTGTCAACTGAGTGTACCCTAGGAGCATGCCACTGCACTAACACTTGAGTAGGGACGAGTGGGGACAGATCAGGAAGCCACTCAAAGGCCTCATCAGGTCAGCCAGGGGACCTGTGTTGGGGAATATGCAAACCTGCAGTAACACATGGGCAAGAACCCACGTTCTCCCAGGTTCTGCAGAACAGCACCCCTCCAACACACACACTTTTTACTACATTAATAATGACACTAAGTATACAATGATTGTTATCCAGGAACTTTTCCAAAAACTTTCATGTTCAACACTCACAACATATTTTGAGGCAGAGTACTTCCAATGCAGAAGAGAAAACTAGGACCTGCCCAAGGTCAGAATGGCAGTGAGCTGGGATCTGAGTTTGTCAGACCTAAAGTCCGTATCATCACCCTCCCTGCTACTCTGCTACCAATGACAGTCAGAGATAATGAAACTAGCAGCCCATTGCCAGCTCCTAATCTACTCTGATCCGATCAACATGTGATGCTGCTAGGAAGGCTTACCAAAAGAAGAGAATCAAATCAAAGGGTTCAAGAGGCCAGTAGGAGCACAAGATGATACACAGCCCCTAGCTTTCTTTGCTGAGCAGTCAGCAGGTTCGAGACGGTCCTCAGTAGCACTTACAGGCTTCTAGTCCCCAAGAATGCCCCCTACCTTTTAAACAGCCTCTCAACTTACAAGATGTTTCTGGCCCTCAGGAGGAATGGAAAGGCCTGCAGCCACTTTCAGGAGCTTCACAATCAATTCAGCAGCAGATTCTTTTGCCAGGATGACAGATGGCGGGTAGTGACTGCTGAAATAACCTAATACGCTCTGGTATGACATGATATCCACGAGGTGCCATGAAAGTGAGCTAGTTTGTCCAAGGAGACTGAGTAAAGGGGAATCCTAAAAATGAAAGAGATTGTTAGATTGTTTTAGTTCCAGAGCTCCCCATTTCCCCAGAAATACGTGTCTCACATATTTACCTAGAAATATGTGAGAAAACCACTAAGATGACCTATGATAAGCACAGAACAGTTGAGATGTCAAGTAAATATCTACTCGAGTTAGCACTAGGGAAAGCAATAACTAAAATCTAGCCAAAAACATATTAGTATTAAGATCTGAAAGCATTCAGAACTCAATTTTCAAAGGAATTCTGCCCTGCTGGTACATACCAACAATGACCTCATGAAGCACACAGTACATTAAACTAGGAATTAGTGAGATGTAAAATAAAATTGATTAATATATTCTAACTCTCTGGGATTCTCTTCATAATTTAGACTCAGACAATGCACTATTCAAGAGAAACAGGATCTAGCTGAAGGCACATCTCGTGTACTAAGCATCTGTTCACACTGACAAGAGGTGGTAGGGAAACAAATGAAAACCACAACCTAGGAGAAAGCAGGAGCTAAGGCGCCAAGTCTGAGAACAAGCTCCCCAAACTTACTGTTTGGTCTATTAGCTGAACTTCCTTTGCCAGTAGAATCATCATGAAAAGAAGGCAGACAATCATGCTCTGAGTTTCGGGCTGAGGACTGGGACTCCAGGCGTCAGACAACACACTAACCCAATTGACTTCACACAGTACAGACCCGAAAAACAAGAAACAGCTCTTGGGGCTTCCTCGTTCCACCTAAACAGAAATGCATGAAAGTCAGTGTTTTGTCTTACACTATTTGATATATCTTGCAAATGTATGTAAATCAGTATTTTATAAATTATATTTTAAGAAACTATTTTCCCAGATTATAAATATCATCCATAATCCTATCTTCCAGAGATTTAAGTATTTGTTGTAACTTTCTTTCCATGTTCAGTGTATATGTACATTTTCGAGCTGGCCTATTTGGATTTCATTATCTGTTCCAATAATACAAAAAAGGAGAGGAAAGCCCTTTCCTAATTCCAACCCAGGTGGAGATTTCCTGCCACAGTGAATATCTGAGCTATAGGAATGTCAGAATCCAAAGGTGGGTTGGGACAGGATGAAAGTGGAGCTCTAGTAATCTGTAGTTCCTAAAGTTGGATGTGTATCAGAACCACAGGGAGAACCATTTAAACAGATTGCTGGGCCTACTCCTGGAGTTTTTAATTTCCCAGGTACAGGCGGAGAGCAGGAATGTGCATTTCTAGTAAGTCCCCAGGGGATGTTCATTTTGGTGTCCCTGAGACCACACTTGGAGAACTGTACAGTAGTATAATATTTGTACCACCTTTTTAATGTAGTATTATAAAAATGTCTCCATGTCATTCTAATTTTTAATGATTGCATAATGCTTAAATTCTGTTAAGAGTTTTTTGGAGGGTATATTATAAAATATATAATCAACCTTTGAATTGTACTTTATAATCTTATTTTAGTATTTCTAATTTTCCTACAACATGGCTAAGCCATAAATTTTTCCTTTCAAAATTAATATTAAAAGCTCTATTGTGCTTACAAAATTGTGGTAAATGGAATTTGGTGACAATTCACATCTTCCTATTACTATATTATATTATACTACTAATTCTCTTCCCTCATAGAAAATGATTTTTAAACCTCCTTTACAACTGTTTTCTGTCTTTACCCCTCAGCCTTGACAAAAAATTCTAATTTGTGAACTGAGGTGTATATACAGTAGAATTATCATGAAAAGAAGGCAGACAATCATTTAATCAAATTATGTATATACACCTCAGTTCACAAATTTAATTCTTTCCACAATTCTGGAAATTGGACGAGAACCAAATCAAATTTTCTCCATAAGGTCAACATTGAACCTAACCAATGAAATTGATTTGGTTATCATTCAATTTGGTTTGTGACCAGAACTGTGGAAAGAATTAAGTACATGAACCGAGATACCACTGTGTGTGTGTGTATATATATATATAAAAAATTATACCAATTTTATATATTTTTATATATATAAAATTATACCAACAAGGCACAAAAAATTTAACATTCCAAGCTTTGAACAGGTCAGGGGCATCCATCATTAGTATAAAATCTGTAGAGACAAAGAGTCTAGCATCCTTTGCCAGACTAGTCCACTACTTAATCAGTCTTACAGTGAAGGCTGCCTTCTTAGTAAAAACCCAATCTTACAGCTCTTTAAGCCAACTTTCATTTTCATAATGGTGATTAAATATCTACTTAGTGCCTGCCTCATCTACTAAGCCTAGCTATAAAATCACTCTGAAATCTTACATTTTCCCTAAAACAACTGCCCTCAGCTTCCCTCAAGCTTGGCTACAAAGGAGCAGCACTGGGTGAGGTTTCACTAAAACATTTAAAAAGCCTTAGTGTATTTTGCTAATCATCTAATTGATACAAATGTAGATTTGTATCAATGTAGGTTTGTATCAGAGCACTTAAGGTGTCTCAATAATATGACATTAAGACTAAACACAAATCAAGAGACAACTAATCAACAAATGAACTGAAACTATCCTAAAAACCTAAGCCAACTTAGGTTTGAGATAGAAACTTAGTAAGAATGACAAAACCAGTTCCAAATGCCTGACTGGTGCATAAATTACACTGCAGTTACCTGTTTTTGTAACTACTGCTTCTACTGAAGACACACATACACTTACTAGTACTTTTTTCAGATAGTTTCAGTTTTTTCTATAATCATGATGCACTAATTGTTACAATTTTATTGCCTATAATCTACGTATTCACTCATATAACTGCTAAAAGAAACTAAAGGCTTGAGTACCAATTCACAGTTTTGCTTTAGTAGAACATTTAACAACAAGTAGTTCAAATGACACTAGAAAAACACGTATCCACATAAACATCAACCAAGATTGAATGAGACAAAGTCACTGAACCATGTACCCACACAACACTATCACTGAAGTCTAGAGAATGACTGATATTTTAAAGACAAAATCTTAGACCATAATTCTAAGGGAAATAAATCAGACACAAAAGGTTAAATACCACATAGTTTCCCTTATAAGAGAAACCTAAAATATAAATAATTTAAGGAGCAAAATAAAGGATAGTTGACAAGAAACAGAGAGGCAGATTTTGTAGTGATGGGAATGGATCTGAGGGTGGGCAAGGGAAGAGGAAGTAAAAATGATTAAAATATGATAGGTGTATGTAACAATTCCCCAAGATGAACGTAATTACAACTACAAAAATAAACTAGTAAAAAAACAGAAACATAAAATAAAGACAAAATCTTTCTCTGAGTTTTAAAAACAGTGAGGTAGATGTTTTCCAACCATCCATTAACAAACACAATTAAATTATTTATACAGACTGCTGCTTTCCACAAGTACCACTGAGGTAACATGGAATGTGTACATAGCTCATTTTAGCATGCATTGTCCCCGAGCAGAACCACCAGGGTGAACAGGCTGCTCACTAGAAGCAGATCGCTAGGCTGTCACAAAGAGGGTGAAGGGCTCACTTTGAAGAAGGCCTCCATGAGCAGATGGTCGGGATGCAGATCTTTCCACTGGAGCTTCCGGTAGGCACTATGAAAAGCATACAAAATGAACTCCGGCATTTTGGGTGCTGTACATGCCTCACAGTAATGCATGAGGTGCAGCCGAAGGGCTCCTTCATCACCTGGCAACAGCTTGTCTAGAATTTAAAAAGAAAATACACCTGAAAGCCTTTGGTTCATATATTTGGTATGGATGGATGAATAGATGGATTGATTTTTTTTTGAGACAGGGTCTCATTATGTAGCCTCAACTGACCTTGAATGGGGAGTGATCCTCCTTGCCTCAGCCTCTAAAGTGCTGGGATTACAGGCATGTGCCACCACACCCAACAGCTAGTTTATCTTTTTAAAATGAAACTATTACAAAACACAAATTTTAACTAAAAATCTAAAGTATAAAGTTCTCAAAATTTATCCAATTTCAAAGATTTTCATGGGTCAGGAAGGAGGAACACTGGCAGATTAATGAAGATGAGTACTTTACTTGGGGAACTGGGATGAGCAGAAGGTGTAGGCCAGCTGGTAAGTAGGGGTGACCAGCTTTTCTTAAAAACTTCTAAATATATGGCTTTTTAACTCAAATATACTTCTATAGGTCATTGCCTGCAGCATCCATTGTCTCATGCATTTAGTGTTTTTTTCATTTAGCACCCTGGAGGAACCCAATATCCCTCAAGGGGAAATGTTCCAGCCATTTCTCAAAAAATGACAAAGCTGGGCATGGTGGTAAATGCCTATAATCCTGGCTACTCAAGAGAATGAGGCAGGAAGATCAAAAGCTGGAGGCCAGCCGGACAATTTAGTGAGACTCCTGACTTAAAGTAAACTTTAAAGTGCTGGCAATGGAGCTCAGTGGTAGTGTCTCTGAGTTCCATCTCCAGTACCTGAGGGAGAAAAACTAGACAGATATAAATACAAACAAATGGTCCTTAAGCATTTGAAAAAATACTCGGCATCAGTGATCATTACATAAGTGCTGCAGAGGATTCAGAGAAAAAGGAACTCTTACACACTGTTGGTGGGAATGTAAACTGGTACAGCCATTATGAAAAGCAATAGGGAGGGTCCTCAGCAAATGAGGCATAGGCAGTATCTGAAGAGTGAATGGCTACAATTCTTTCACACCTAACAAATGCAGAGCAAGGTCACAAAAAAGATAAGAAGTTACAAACTCAGAAAGTAGTTGTATCAGTGACCTTTCTTCAGTCACAGGTAACTGTCTACCAACTAAAATAGGAAAGCAAAAGTAAAATCAGGACTGAAAAACTTAGGGAAAAAAATGAATGCTAACCGGAGACACAACCCATCATCTCCCTACCTTTAAAATTCTCATGCAATGAGTCAACACAGTCAGTGAACAACTGCACAATGCTGGAGGCCACCACAGCATCACTCTCCAGCCAGGGGTAATGCCACTGCTGACTGCTTTAAGGAAAAGAAACATGCTCAGAAATGGAAGTGCCCAGTGATTATGTAACTCTACTTCCCAGAGTCTAGAGCAGGCCTGGGTTCTAGAAAACATTGTCTTATGTAGTCCTAATACATATTTAGACCACTTCAAAGGCTGTAAATTCCTGGAGGCACATTTTATCGGGTAACATCAACCATATACTTTTATTTGCTCTCTTTCCTACCCTTTGTTCCAGTGCAATGAAGTTTCAAAAAAGTGTTACCTAAATAACACATAAATTAACATCTTTTTACACCCAATTTATACCCATGAACATCTTGGTTACATGTCAAATGCCCTAGAAAAACATATCACTGTGCCTTCAACAGTATTCTCTACCCAAAGCACGAAATGAATACATAAATAAAATAAAAATAAATAAATAAATCCTATGTAACAAGAAAATGACCAAAAATTTAATAGACAAGAAATAAAGAAATTCCTTATATGAAAATTTAATTTTTGAATCTAGTTTTAAAAGTTCAATTTCAAAGTAAGTTCCACTAATTTTCCTTGAAAATACACAAGTACCCTGTGCTAGGATCAGTCTACAGTCACTCCAAAATCTTGGAATTTGCACCTTATTCGAGGATCACCCTCTACTAAAAGCAGAGATCCAGAACCTTTCACATTTTCCCTACAGGGCTCTTGAAGCAGCACAGTTTATGCAAAGAGTCCTGAAACAGGAGTCAAAGCCCCTTGCTTCCTCTCAGCTTTGGCACTAACCAGTGAGCTGAGAGAAGAGTAACACACTCACACGCTCTGAGCCTTACGATCAAATTCATGTTTCTGGAAATACCTTAAAAAATCTGATTTTTACCTCTGCTGTAATTTTTATAAAACTCCTGAGAGGTTCACCAGTTTTTCTTTTTATATTTTCAGAGAAAAAACACTCATCAGGCAACTCAATGCATTTGGATAGCTCTACATCTCTTAGAATCTTAAGTGCTCATGAAATAATGTTTTCACTTAATTGCAAAGTTCCATGTTTAAAAGGTATTTCCCAACCAATAATTTGATAGTCATCTTAGTTCCTCAAAATAACTGAGGTAGTGGAGAAAATTAAGAGAGTCTCCTAATTTGGAGTGTTACATTATCAAAACCTAAGAGAAACTTCAAAGAACAGTATCTGTTTTTCTGAAATTAAGTACCAAAAGCAAAAGTTGATTTCTTTACTGTGGAAAACAGGAAATGAGTGTCCCATTTTGTTCCAAAATTAGTATCAAGACATCTCTGATCATCCAGCTTAATAATTTCATAAATAGAAAATGTCTTTAGTTTTGTTAACAAGCAATTTCTAAATGTATATATGGGCCTGTTACTAAAAATTATACCTGTGAATTCATCACCTAATTTACCAAACATCGTTAGTTTTCCTTTTTTTTGGTTTTTTTGTTTGTTTGTTCTGTTTTTTCTGGTAGTTTTTTGAGACAGGGTCTTATAGGTAGCCCAGGCTGGTCTCAAACTTGCAGTGATCTTCCTGCCTCAGCCTCCCGACTGCTGGGATTACAGCTGTGCATCACACATCCAGCTATCATTAGAATTTTAGGTAGATAAATTTCAAAGTAATTCAAGTATCTGAAAAACTATTTACCTTTCTTTGTCCTCTAAAACCAGGATCCATGGCTTAAAGAGCTGAATGATTACAGAATGTAAGGATCTCAGCACTGAAATAGCAAAATTTTTAGAGACAAGAAACAAGTTCATCCTTTGTCAATATCATTGGTAATGTTTTATTTAAAAATCTCCTTCTTCATATACTCATAGACCTACTTTAATGTATAAACAACACAGGTAAGATAAGTATGTTTGTATTCTTATTTGCTACAATGAATTTGGGTGAATTTTTATTTATTACAATACAATGTCATGGGTAATTTTATGACATTATTTCTAAGGTAAATTCTTAATATTCAGAACCTTTTACTTAGCTAGGTTAATAAACAAAGGAGGATTCTTCACACCCTGCAAAGGAGGGGCAGAGACGACTCATAGCAAGCATCTTGTATTCACTAAATAATGAATAAAGACACGACACATATGTGGACTTGCACCTGTACTATGTATTTTCTATTTCCTTTCCTTGACACTTGATATAAATTATCTAATATGTCCATTCAAATCTCTTCTAATGGCAGGGCAGAACGCCCTGCTCCATATTTGCAGTAGAAGCATGTTACCTGTTTTGTTGCTGGCAGATGGGGCTTGAGCCAAGGTGGCCATTTCTGAATCAATCAGCCTTTTGACAAGGTAGCCCAAGAGTATCTTCACATGAGCCATGTAAGGATTCCATTTTGAGAATAAACCAAAGCTTTTAAAGTCCAACTTGGATAACCGAAGCTTATAGAAAAAGTCTGAAAGCCACTGTATGGTCTCCATTACCTGGAAGATATGATCAATCCAAAAATGCTTACTGAATGTCTGCTTCTAGCAGAGTAGAAAAGACTGTGATGAAAGTATAGCAGGCCTTTGACTTTTTCAAATTAATAAATATTAACCGTTTGATTTAATGAGTTTCATACGACATTTCCATGCAGCACATATTGTGTCTTAATTATGTCTACCCTCCCCTCTGCACTCTCTTTCTTTCTCCCCTTCCTCCTGGTATTTGACTTTTTAAGAGCTGTAAAAAGAAAGAGAACAAAAAAAAATAAATCAGCAGGTTTAAAACTCTTTTTCTAAAGCACTAAAACCTTCAAATAAATCCTCATATGAACCCACAGGAGGTAAAATTGGTGAACTCTGGGCTCTAAGAGATACCACACAGAAACCTACCCAGTGGTCAAAGGTGAGTCAGATGGGCTAACGTGGGCACAGAAGGTTTACTCAGGGGGAGGCCCTGACCTTATGCTGGATAGTCCGGCAAGAAATAGACTCAGGGTTATAAAAGAAAAGCAATCCAGACAAAGGGGATGTGAGGGTAGCAAAGAACTGACAAATAAAATAGAGGGCACTTAAAGATAATGCACAAAAAGTAGTTTTGTGAATACAATATTACTCAAAAGCCGCTTTAAAAAATATTCTTAAATGTGTTCTAATTGTTTAAAAAACAAATAGCAAACAAATACATTAGAACTCAAAAACTACACACCTGTTTGTCTGACAAGAGAACATCTGAAGAGCCCTGAAGCAAAGTACTCTTGGCAGAAGCTGCCTCCTGCTGGAAGCTTGGGGCGCAGCAGCCCAGGGCTCTCAGGGTGGCTTTCCAACACTCAGGGCTCAGCAGCTGCTCCGCAGAGCCTGGGGAGCAAGGACAGAGACAGCAAGTCAGTATCTTTCCCAAACTAAATTTTTCTACTTGAATCAAAGAACACATGATTCAAACAGTAATAATTACACACGAATCCAAACCAAATTCACAGAGGTACCTTGGGTAAGAAGACCAAAGTAAAGAGAACATATTAAAAGAACTGGCCAGCTAGGTATTTCCTTGTTCCTGGTAAAATGGGTTGAAAGTGAACTCAGCCAAAGCCACGGGGGCTAGAGTCAGGGGGAGACTAATGACCAACCCTGCCTGGGGAATGAGAAAGGTGCCACTTTCCTAGCTGGAAGGTAATGGCTGTATATGAGAGAAACAACAGTAACAGGACAAGGGACCCGGTTACAGAACACAACTCCAGAGTCCAGCCTTTTGTGAAGGAGTCTCCCATTAGCTCTGAAATTCTACTCATACAAAAGACAAAACCTAAACCAAGACCCAGAAGCAGCATGTGGAGATCACAAGCTGGCACTCCCAAGTAGTTCCAACTCTGCTACTTAGAAACCTCACATTCCACAGGACAGAACAATTATCCCCTAAAGTGCTTTCCAACCAGACAGGGCACAGGAGTCAAACAGGATAATAGGTTCACAGGAACAGGTCCAAGAGAAAGGACTATGGGTCCAGTTGCAATAGATGAGGTGGGAGGCATCTGGGGGAAAGTGAAATGTCCAATGGCTACTGTGGTCTAGATCACAGGGCAGAGGCCTGGAATCAAGCTACAGATATGGGAGTCATGTAGGCCTAGAAGATAGCAGGGATGTCAAGAAGAACAGGTTCACTCACAGAGAATGACAAGGTAGAAGGACTAAGGATAGAATCCTGGGAATACCAACATGGCAGCAGGGGAACGAAGGGAAGCCAGAAGGGTGTAAATCATGGAATCTAAGAGGTACAATATTGTTATTCTTAAGTCTTTAACTGAATTTCTTTTCCCGGTAGGTCAAAATTTTCGGCTACATACAAGTCAACGGTGGCCTACATAAGTAGTTTACAATCTCTTTAAATGGTTTCAGGGAAGAACCCACAACACACACCTGACCAAATTTAGAAATTGTAGAACGAGTATTAGCTACATATATGTTCATTAAAATTTATACAGAAGAAAAAAATGTATACAAATGTATTTCTCTACCACCATCCTCCACTCGCTCTGCAACTTGTCTTTGTAGAAAACAATTAAAGCTTGAAGTGCTTTGAAAATGAGAGACTATATATTCCAGGATCCTTCAGGTGACCCAACACGATGGATTATTAACTTATCCATTAAATAATTTCTATCAAGTAATAAAAAAACTTAGTACAAAGGAAAAATATCTATGAGCAGCATGAAGCTGGCATGAAAAATAGTAAATACTTTCTATTGTCCAAAGTTCAATAAAATTAAGCCTAAAGAAATTTTTTAAAAAAAACAACAAAAAAAGGCCCTAGATCTTTTATTCTTCCTCTAATCTTCCAACACTCCTATGGAAAATTGCAGAAAGCTGGGGACAGAAATGTGAAAATTTTAATGTTGAGAATTGAAAATTTTAATGTTGCTCTTCCCCTTGGCAAATATAAGTACAGTCCTTTATATCAGGACAAAATACATGTGCAAAAAAACAAGTAAAAAAAATTCCGTGTGTGGTAGGGAAATGACCCAAAGTTTATCTGTCATTTGGGACTACAGAGAAACCAAATGGCACATTAAAGATATTTTCTCCCTTTTCTTGCCAAATCTGTTGTCTGCAGAGAAAGCAGGCTCTTCCTTACCTTATCCCACTTTGAGACTGCTGCAAAGTTAAGATAAAAAGGTAAGTGCAGGATTGTGGACTAAGTGCTCCCTTGCTCAGTCAGGCCCCAAAATAGCATTTAGGACAATTACTGACCATGCTCACAGATGCCAACTTTCAGGGCATCGTTCATCAAGTCCTTTAGATGATGATTCGTGATTTCCAACTCTGTATCATTGTACTACATTTTTGGATGATGTCTTTAGAGTGGTAGATATGATATTAAATATTCTCTGAGATCTAATTAGCCACAATGACATGAAGACACTTACTCTGCATCAGCAGCCTGAGAACATCACTGTACTGGTCAGGGAACTGGTAGAGAAGAAGGTAAGTCCAGTGCTTACAGAAAAGATTAAATGGCATCAAGATATCTTCATCTGGTTCCAGACCCCAGGCAGTAAGTGCCAAATGAATGGACTCCAAAAGCCTGGTACGATCAGACAGAGGAGGTTTAGTGGCGTTTAACCATTGCTTAAGATCGAACTAAAAAGAAAAAGAAACGAGAAGCAGTTTTATTTACACTAGAAAATTAAGTGAAGTAGAGAGGTCTGTGCAAATTTAGTTCGAAAGTCAAAAATGACTTCACATTTACCCATCTGTAAAAATGGAAACTAAAATGTATGCACAAGCATGGGGGGGAATATAAGAAGTTCACTAACTGGCACCACTAAGCAACCATCTCTATGTACTGTCTGGGCTCTCAGAGGTTTATTTTGTAATATAAAAATCTTACTGGCCATTCTTTATTGGTTCATAATTTTACTCTGTTACTGAAAGATCCACACATTTCTACCTAATAGTAAGGTTCCTCTTCAAACTCTAGATCAGAACCTCATAGTTCGCCTTCACCAGTCACAACACCACAACCAAGCAGCCACTTTACAGAACTGTCTTGATTTAATGGCGCCATGTTTCTGAGCTGCATCAGTTTCCAGACTCACTTAATAAAAATTCAGACTGTTCTATTATGTTCCAGAATCCCAAATCATGAAATGCTTCTCCTCTATCACAGATTGAGCTCAATCGCTAGGCTCTAAAAACTGCCAAGATTTTACTGCTTTGTAAGTGTCAGAGAAATACAATTGAAGGTAAAATAGGTAGGGCTCTGAAATTTCCCACTAGTTAAGTAAATCCATTGTCTTAGACTCACAGAATCTTTTATTCAAAATTAGGACAAAGACAATTTGTTTAGATCTGGCTTATTCAAAATGTTAGAAACCTGACATATTACAATTCATTTATCAAACATAATTTAGGCAAAAATTCAGGCTAAATTTAAAAGAAGGATGCATTAAACTACTATTACACATATTGTCAAATCTTTAATACGTTTTAAAAGGGTTTGGGAAGGAGGTTCTCTATAGATTATGTGGACTATGATTATTCTACATAATACAACCAGAGTTCCATGCTCAAAAAAGGAAGCCTGGGGGTCAGTCAGGCTGCCTGAAGATTATTTAAAAGTGAAAAATGCCTTTCAGCCTATGGGTATCTGGAACCAAACCTCATGGAATAGGAAGCAACAATCATTTTTGTGGTCTATGTTTCATAGCATCAGGACTGAATCATCTCTCACCTTAGTTAGCAGCATGAAAATCATGTCACTGTTGTCCTCGGTTAGAAACTTCACCACTTTCTCATACAGCTGAATGAACTCTGCAGGTGCAGCATTGGGAGTGAAGAAAGGAGACAAAAGAGAGCAGAGCCTTCTGTTCTTCAGAATGGTCTGAAGGACCTTTTTGCATTCTGACTTAGTGCCACTGATAAACACCTTAAAAAAATGAGGAAAAATGTCACCAAATTCTCCCCCTCCACAACCTTTATGTAACAAACAAGTTTTAAGGGGTACTAAAACAGGTGAAACAGTTTTTTCTAAATGAAAATATGAAACAACCAATAGATATCTAAAATCAACATAGATAAGCCTATCACTTTTAATGTGGATGACATTAAGAACTCCACGTAATCCATTTGCATGAGCCATATACAGATAATGAGTTAACTATACTATAAAATTCTAAAAGATTAAAATGTTAGAGTGACTTCAATCTAGAAATTTGCAATATGCCTACCACAGCTACTAAGTATTCAACATGGTTCTGCATTATGTCAAGAAAATAAAGGTTACAGATTTTGTTGTGATAAGGCTTAAATATCTTTAAAAAGCTAACTTTCACAATATATATTTAGATAACTTCATTTTGTTTTAACTTGGTTCTAATATTAAAGAGTACCAGAATAAAAGTAAATACTCAAATAATCTCAGAGTCAGGAAGGCTTTGATAAGGCTGACCACAAACAGAAATAGATGGACAAAATTAATAGGTGTGAATACACTAAAATTTTAACTTCTACAGGCAAAAAACAATCAGAAAATAAAAATAACAAACTAGAAAAATGTATTTACACATTCCAGATTAGCAGGTTAATAGTCTGGGGAGCACTTTCACAGCAACGAAGAAGCAAGAAATTCCTACAAAAATATTCAAAAGACAACCAACAACTCTATATGTGTGTGTCTGTGTGCATGTGCATATGTGTGTGTGTGTGTGTGTGTGTGTGTGTGTGTATGTATAAACCTGAAAAGACACACAACAGTACTTTCAAAATACAAACTTTGTTTTTGTTTTGTTTGTTTAAGACAGGGTCCTGCTATGCAGTTTTTTGTTGGTTTTTTTGCTTGTTTGTTTGGTTTGAGACAGGGACTCACCATGTAGTTCAGGCTGGCCTCAAACTCCCTATGATCACCCTGCCTCAGGCTCCCAAGTGCTAGAATTACAGGTGTGTGCCACCACACCTGGTGTCGCTATGTAGTTTAATCTAGCCTTGAATTCACTATGTGGCCCAGACTGACCTCAAACTCATGGCGATCCTCCCACTTCAGCCTCCCACGTGCTAGGACTACTGGCGTGTTCCACCATACCAGGCAAAAACAATACAAATGTTGAAAATTATTAAATACCACTTCCCTTATCAGATTAACAAAATTTTTAGAAGAATAATTCTTAACAACACCACTACGATGGTGCAGATAGGGTTAAAGTTCCCAGGAGAACAGTGCAGCAAAGACATCCAATGCTATACAATACAAATACACAATACACATCATATCTTTTTGACACTGTCATCATGTTCCTAAGAAGTCATCCTAAAGAAAACAGTCTGGCTGGGCATGGGGATACATGCCTGTAATTCCAGCACTTGGGAGGTTGAGTCAGGAGGCTCACTGTTAGTTCAAGGCCAGTCTAAACTATACAGCGAAACCCCGTCTCCAAAAAACCAAAAAGAAAGAAAATACTCCAAAAAGTTAACAAAGATATACAAGAATATTTATCTTGGCCTTATTGTAGGAAAACAATCAACCTAAATATCCCCCACAAAGCGTTAATATAACACAACATATCTGTTATCATGGATCACTATTCAGACATAGAAATTGGACATGATGATACAGGTATTTATTAACATGTAACGGTATCTAAAAGATATGTTTAAATAAAGAGAATACAAAATAACATGTCCATTTCTAAGTGTGTATCTTTATACATCCAGAAATAAGCAGGGATGATAAATCATGTCTACATACACACACATACATGAAAATACATACGTAAAATAAATTGTAATGAAACTTTAGTGATACAATTAGTATCTCCAGGTGGTTAGGACTATGACAAGTTTTTCTTCTTTATATTTTTTTGTACTATCTGTATTACTCATAATAAGTACATACTAAGTTTATGATCAGAAAATTCTTAGAAAAAAACTGATAGTAATACCTGTTCAGCATCACATATTTATACATATCTAACACGTAAGTATTCATTCAATTAAATTCAAGTAAGAGTACATGATTAGTGTTCACACATTTTTTAAACAAGTGGTTTTCCTTTCTTTCATGACACATTTCATAAATCTGCATGGATACTTTGCCTATGCCCTGGTTAAATGTCTCCACATTTAGCTGTAAGCCAAACAGATAAATAAATGGCAGCCAAGAACAGCAACTTCTGGAAGCAGTTGTGGAGAGGTGGAGTGAGCACTGAGTATTGTCAGAAGCCCTGGAATCCTGTCTCAGTTCCAGCCCTCATTCTGTAGGGGCCATTCTTCTTTTATGTTTATATTTTTGAGACAGCCCAAGTTGGAGCTGACCTCACTACAGAGGCCAGGCTGGCCTCAAACTTGCATCTGCCTCAACCTCCCAAGTGCTGGGATTATAGGTGTATGCCACCACGCCCAGCCCCTGTCACTCCATCTCTGAGTCCAGTTTTCTCACCTTTAAAACAGAAATGATATCAACTAGTCATAGGGAGAATGAAATATAATGCACTTGAAGTATTTTTAAAAAATAAAGAGCTTCAGTAATGTTATTATTAATGCCAAGAATATATGACAGAACCTGATGTCTTTTCAGACTTCTAAATACAGATAATTTAATGTCTCTCGAATGAGAGGCAGTGTTCTATACCAAAAATTCTAACTACATCTTAAAAAGCCAACAATTCCAAGAGGCTCTGACTTAGGCACAACTCTTAACCTACAACAGAATTCTGAAGTAAACGCTGACTGTACATAATGAAGATACTGCAGACAATAATTGTATTTGAACAAGACTAACAACACAGAATAACCTTACCTGTCCCAAGATCTCAATGCATGAAGTAAAGAATTGTCTCGTGGGAGGATGGCGCTGCGTTTCATCGCTGACATAGTCTACAACAGTAAAGAAAAGACTAATCCCAACTTTCTGAATCCCAGGTGTCGGCTGCAATTTGTAGGCATTCACTAAGGCCCTGTGGGAAAACATGGATACAAGTATTGGTCTATAGTAAAAGAACTTGTACTCACAGATGTTCCTCTGATGCCCTACATTTCTCAGACAATATTTGTTAAGAGTCCTCAGAGCCCTATGCAAATGTCACTTTAGAAATATTTCATGTGGGAAATGTGTATCTTCCAACTTCATCCAACAACTCACTTTAAATACACAGTAATGATTTTACGCTCCCCCAGGAAAAAAAAATTCAGCTGTATTGTAAGGACTAATTAACATTCTCACACTTATTAAAATTTTTCACATTTTGCATGTAATTCACTTATTTAATACATATTTTTAAACACATGAACACTGATTTTATGTTATATAATACATATTTTTAAATACAAGGACAGTGATTTCTCTAAATTTTAAAATCTGAAACACTGGCTGAGGTTGAAGAAAAGACTTTTTCTAAGGCCTGTAACAATAAGTCCCTGGAGTAAAGCTGACCCTTTTAATTCTCACTTTTTTTGAGTGCATTTTCCAGTGACAGAAATATCAGCTTGTGGTTCTCCTGATCTGCTCTTCCACCCCACTTTCCTCAATTCAATCCACAAAAGGATTCAATACTTCCTCCACACACCATCCCAGCCTGCAAACTTTTTTCTGGAAAGGGCCAAATAGTAAATATTTTATGCTGTGTGGGCTATAAACTCTGTCACAAATAGTCAACTCTCTCATTGCAACTTAAAAGCCATACAGCTTATAAATAATGGAGATGTCGGTGTTCCAATAAAATTTTATTTATAAAAACAAGTAGCAAGCCAAATTTGGCCCCAAAGCCATAGCTTGCTGAATTTTGTACTAATTTAATTACTGCGTGTCTGAGAGGGGAGGTACAGTAATATGTACCATTACTATTAGTGATAACAAAACAGTATTTTAAATTATAATATCGTCAAAACTTACGTGATCAAGTTTTCTGCATGCACAGCAGCTTCCACAATATTAAGTGAAGGAGGCTTGGCAGCTTCTGCTTGCAACTGCTTCACTTCTTTCCGTAAAATATGAAGTTGTTGGCTTACTGCTTCATTCTTATACATGCCTTCAAACTAACAAAAATTGAGGAGGTCAACAGATTTCTTGGAACTGGGGATTTAGCTCAGAGGTTAGAGTGCTTGCCTGGCAAGCACAAGGCCCTGAGTCCAATCTCCAGCCTTAAAAAAAAAAAAAGGCTTTTTTTTTCCCCTGCATGCTTCTAGAACAGGTATCTTACTATAAACACATTGGCATATGAGAAAGAGACTATTACACTTAAGATTATAATTTAACTCAAAATTCTTAAAACCTGCGAGAGAAGAGAAAAATCTGTCAAAAAACCATTCAAGAATCACAGGTTTTCCAACAGGAAGTAGGGAAGCAGATCATTCTCAAAGAGGAAAGGGGTCAAGGGATGGGGTGGGGAAATAAGGGATGAAAAAAAAAGAAATGGATGTGTTATGTATATGTACCAACTCTATATAAGGAATATAAAGATTATATATTGCAAATATGTACCAAAAAGGGTGGGGAGGGATCGGGGATGGGAGAGAAGAAAGGAGGGAAAGGAAAGGGAATGAAGAAAAGAATTAAGATGTATTATGTACATGTACCAACTTCCCACAAGGAATGTAAAAATTATATACTACACACATGCACTAATAAACAAAAAAATTTTTTAAAGAATTTCAGATTTTTCAAGAAAAATCTGCGAGTTAAACAGAATTATTTTCTTACAGATTTGGTATCTTCAGAGATACCAAAATTTATACTGATATAAATTGATAGGATCTTCAGTTATCAATGGTTCAAATGTTTACAGAATATATTCTATTTCACTCCTGTTTTCACTCCTCAAATCCTCAAAAATGAAGCCAGTGTCCTCTCCTGCCAAGGCTCTTCTCAAAGCACACCAAGCCCTCCTCTGTGGATCATCCCCACCCCAGCCCCAGTCTTAACTCTGTATTCTCTCAATCCAGCACACTTACGATTCAACTTCAGACACTCAGAAGAGGACAACATAGAAGCTGTTAATAAAACAACTGCCATCTTGAAAGATACATAATTATAAAAGAACAAATTAAGATAAAATATGGAAAAGTGTGGTGACACTTCCTCACTGCCTGCTCACCGCCCGCTCACCTGGTGCCCCTGCCGTTGCCTGCACTGCTGCCGCCCCTGCCCTCAGCCTCAGCCTCAAGTCGCCGCAGCCTGCATCGCCACTGCCTCAGGACTGGTTGTATGCTCAGGCCACAATCTTCAATGAGTAAACATATTCCTTAGTTCTATGGTGTTCTTGGTCATACATTTATGGAGTTTCTGAAGGGCAGTGGCGATTACTGCCAGGCACAGCACGACCTCTATGCAGACAAGTGAACAGCACAGATTCATTATTACTCCACCAAGAAGCCCTCACATGAGTGGTTCACCCGGATACAGAAATGGGGAACTGAAATCCTAGAGCATTTTATAAGAGTTCTGACCTGGATGGGGTAAACCTTCGTGCACTTCCTTTCTATTGCCTCAGTATTACCAGATGGAAGTATTGCTGCTGCCTGTTAGGAGGTTTGTTTCATTTCCCAGTACTCCCGACACCATACTCAAAGCACTGAGAAGTTCAAATAGAGTATACTTAAGTAGACTTGAGTTTCTTGTATCATTTCTATTCAATTTTTAAAATTCTTTCATAACCCTCTTGAGTGTTTTTTTTAACTAAATTAACATGGCACAAATGAACCGCCCAGCTCCTGTGGAAGTCATATAACAAGAGCACAAGATTCCTCATCACACACAATCCAACCAATGTGACCTCAAACAAGTTTATAGAAGAACTTAAGAAGTATGGAGTTACCACAATAGTAAGAGTATATGAAGCAACATATGACACTACTCTTGTGGAGAAAGACGGAATCAATGCTTTTGATTGGTCTTTTGATGACGGTGCACCACCATCCAACCAGATTGCTGATGACTGGTTAAATCTAGTGAAAATTAAGCTTTGAAGAACCTTGCTATACTGCTGTCCATTGTGTTGCAGGCCTTGGGAGAGCTCCAGTGCTAGTGGCCCTCACATTAATTGAAGGAGAAATGAAATACAAAGATGCAGTACAGTTTGTAAGAAAAAAGCGGAATGGAGCTTTTAACAGCAAGCAACTCTTGTATTTGAAGTATTGTCCTAAAATGGGGCTGTGCTTCAAAGACCCCAATGGTCACAGGAACAACTGTATCCTGCAATAAAACTGGGGTGCCTGATGCTACTGCCTGGATGCAGAACTTGAGGCAGGACCTGAATTGTTGTACATGCTAGCCCATGTGTTGGCCTGGTGAATAAGTCTAATGAAGCATCCATAGGAGCATTGAAAAGCAGTTATACTAGGCAACATACAAGCTTGATAGAATCACAACCTCTATGTTTGGGTTATGATCAACGTATTTGGAAAATTACCAAAAGATTCTTACTGCTCAGTATTTAAAATGTGCTTATCTTTTTTTTTTTTAATTTAATGCTTTTACTCTGAGGTGTAACTTAACAGGGAGGGCCTGAAAGATGACTAGGAAGGGGCTACCCAATATTTTTAGTAAAATGTTGCCTTTGTCTTGTGCAGAACATGTAGAATATGCTCTTTAATTTAGAAAATATTTTAAGATGTATCGATGCTTTGTTATTGTAGCTGAAACAATTCTTAATCATAAAATTTCTGAAATTCTTGTAATTTTTTTCATAATTATCAGAAGTTGTTTACCAACTTTCATTTGAAGTGATTTTTTTTCCTTCTCTTTTCAACCTCTTGCAAAAAAAAAAAAAAAAAAGAAGTGGGTTTTCACTAATGAATTGAGCAGATATCTAATATTTTATGTGCATTTTGAGCTGTGTAACTTCAAATTTGGATACTTGATAATTTGCTTTATTATGTAATTGATAAAATGGTGATGTGTATTAGTCTTAGTTCAACCATAAAAAAATATGGAAAAGTACCCAAATCAATTGTACACTAAAGAGACAGCTACCGACCAAATCAATGATTCCTGAAAGTTAGTCTTTGATAAAATTTTATTGGTTCTCATGAAGATTTGAAAAATAAGAAAATTTATTTAGCTTTAAAAAAACAAAATGTATTTCACTTTAAAGGACTATACATTTTTAGATTGTGTCTTTCCTACTTTAGTGTTGTTAACATACCCTTTCTCTAAGTGACAGTTACTCATGTGATAACTTGTTTTGTTTCTACATTTCACCGTGCTTTTCTGGATGTGGATCGATGCACAGGACATCACAGACCCATTGTGCAACACAGAGACTGAACCAAGGTGGAGGTCCTCTTCCTGACTGGTCTCGTGTCTTAGACTGCTGACGGCAGTTATGTCTTTAAGAAATACAAAATTTAGCACCTTATCCCCAAATTCAAAACCATAGCTATTACTCAGGATGGTCAGTTCAAAGATATCAGCCTACTTGCCTACAAAGAGAAATATGTTGTATTCTTTTACCTTCTTAACTTCAACCTTTGTATACCCCACATGGATCACTATTTTCACTGATAGATGAAAAATTTAAGAAACTCCAATGCCAAGTGATTGGTGTTTCTGTGGATTCTTATTTCCGTCATCTGACACAGATCAACATACCCAAGAAACAAGGAAGTCTGAGACCCAGGAACAGTCCCTTGGTATCCGACCCCAAGAGCTATCAGGACTATGTGGGGTCTTAAAAGACTAATGAAAACTCTCATATTCAGTGTCTCTGATGATAAAGATATCCTTCAGCAGATTACTGTAAATGACTTGCCTGTTGGTCGCTCTGTGTGCAAGACGGAGATTGGTTTGGGCCTCCCAGTTCACTGACAAACATGGAGAACTGCGCCCAGCTGCCAGTTGGAAGCCTGGCAGTGTACCATCAGGCCTGAGGTCCAAACAGCAAAGACTACTGAGGACTAAGCCATCTTAATGCCAGGTTGCTGAGGGCAGCCATGAGAACAAAATCTCTTTTTCATTTTCTTCTATTAAACTTTAATCTGAGTAAAAGTGGGGGGAAAAAAAAAAGAACCACCAATGTGACAACTGTGGGGGCCAGAGGGACAGAGAGAAGCCTGCAGGTTGACACCAGGGGTCAGGCCTGAAGAGCGCAGTGAAGTCAGTCTAGGGAACAAGGGGAGCTGCTCTGGGAGGCCTTACACAGCAGGCGCCCAGAGCGTTGGGGCTTTGTGCAAGCACAGCAGAGAATCCTGAAGAGAACAGAACACTCAGAAGGGAGGAATTTCAAATCATACATTCTCCCACTACAGTCTTCCCAATCAAGCAGGTGAGCAGTGGGTTAGTGGGGGCTACACTGTTTCTTTTTATGCTTCTACCAAACCTAGTCTTCAGCTGCCACTGCAAGAACCATAGATACCTTTGTCTGAAAACAAGGCAAATAGTACTTAATTCATCAACTGATTAAAGTGAGGCTATTATGTCCCCGTCAGTTACTATCATAAATTCTGTATCAAAAGTTCCTGAAGGGCAATGGTCCTGTTTTGCTTACACACAATCCTAGTACGGCACGATACTGAGAGTACACTGAAGACATCTATTTTTTATGATCATGATGGTAACTTTCTTCTATAAAACTCATCAGTATTTATTACATGTCTTTACCTTCCCACCACTGCTGAAAGTTGTCTTACTAAACTGAGGTGAGAGAGACTGAATGACTCCCAGCTCATAATGACAAGCTGGAGACAAAACAAAGTAGCATGGCAAAAGCCTCCTCACTTGAGTCATTTTAAGTAGACAATTTAAAAAGTTGGACTAAGTGTGTCCTTCAGCAAGTTTTTACAATAATGGGAAGCCCTCAATGGGTCTTTTCCACCTTTCATTTCTAGGAATGGACAAATTTTTCACATGATAATGAATCAATCCTGGGCCTAGCAAGCATGCCCCACAATACCAAAACATGTCAAAAGGAACCCAATTATAAATCACTACATTTCCCCAGGGAATACCAATGAATTATTAAAGGTTTCTATTAAAAGGAGAGACCACAAGAGAAGCACGTCTCACTATTCATAAAATATATTTAGCTTTGACTACCCCAACAAGCTACCCATAGTTCAAAGACCTGTAGACAGCTGGAAATTTCCAGAACTTTCCTTCCCAGAAAAATTCTGTTCAACAATAGAATAATTTGAAATCTTCTAAAATGAGCCATTAAAAATTAGATTTGAAATCTAAATTCATATCGCACAAAGCTAATTTTTAAAAACTGGTGCAATCCAAAGTGTTAGTTAGTACCATGGAGTCTCTAACAACCTACACTCAGAGAGAAAATGTTATACCTGTTCATTCAAATAAGATTTGGCTGTCATATCAGCACGCTCAGAATCACACTGGTAGTCTTGAGAAAGGCTGAAGCAGCTAAAATAAAGTGGCCTAGCAATACTGCAGAGGAAAAGCCCGGGTCTGGAATTTAAATGGAGACAGGTTTGAATTCTAAATCACTTAGCTGTGGTGGCTGGCAAGTCTCTCAGTGTCTGAACTTGTTTGTCTGAACTCACCCTAATTTTGTGATGATTAATAGAGATAATGGAAGTAAAACACCTAACATAACACCTGTGATAGGAGAGTACATAAACGAGCAACAAAAAGGACTCTGCACGGGGCTGAACAGGGCAGGCAAAATGCAGAGTGACCACTCTTACTACTTTCCAAGATCAAGTGCCTGGGAGATATGCGTCTTACAGTAACAAGATCAGGTGAGCAGTGTGCAGTGCATAAGGCAAGATTTCTATGGAAAGCAGTAAGATGTTTAAATGGGCCAAAGAGAAAGCGCAAGCAAAAACCACTAACTTCTGGTAGGAAAACGTTCCAACTTTCATTATGTCTTTCATAGTCAAATAATATCTACAAAAGTATTTTAAAATCAAGGAACTTAACCTATGAAGCACACATATCTATAGCTGTCCATTCCTTCAAAAAATCCACTCTGTGGCATTGATGGGTGAGGCACTGATGATATAAACATCAGTAAGACAAGCCTGGCCTCATGTAATTCAAAATGCAGTAACAGCCATAGAACCAATTATAATATATAAAGTTGTAACACTCCCTAATGACCAGTGTGCCAGAGGCTTTCAATGAGTCACTCGACAGGTATTACAAGAACCTGCTACATTCCAGGAGCCACACTAGATGATAGAACTATAAAAATAATTAAGAACGGAAACCATATTCTTCAAGAATTCAGTCTGGCAGGGGAAAAAGAGCAAATGACTAGAGCAGTACTGAGGCACAAGCTGCGATGAGAGGAGGGACCATTGCACTCTGGAAGGGGGAGTAAGGGGAGACCTTCAGAACTGTGGCCCACACCAAGGAGTAAGGCTGAGCAGAAGGCAGGAACTGTGGGTGGAGGCAGACAGAAGCAGCATATGCACAAGGACATGGGATGGGTATATGTGTGGTGTCTAGAGATCAGCGGAAGTCTAAGTCACTAGAATGTTTGGGAAATGGGAGAGCAGATAAACAATGCAGTAAGAAAAAAATATCAAGAACAGGTTATAAAGGACCCTAGGGTCATATTCCTTTTAGGTACTAGTGAGCCAATATGGGTTTTTAGCCTGGAAAGATGACCGGATCTATAGTTCATCTGTTTGTTTTGTAGTACTGAGGACTGAACCCAGGGGTGCTTTACTACTGAGCTATATCTCCACCCCCACCTTTTTTAGCATCCCCTCCTTTTTACAACACAGGGTCTCACTAAGTAAGTAAATTGCCCAGACTGGGCTTGAATTTTCGATCCCCTCCCAAGTAGCTGGGATTATAGGCATTCGCTCAGCTCAGATCTGTGTTAAAATGAATAGCAGAATGGCGACAGAATGGAAAACAGACTAGACAAGCAGAGGTATTAGGAGCAGGAAATCAAAAGTAAAAATTCTGGGGAGAAGTGTAGTGGGCATACATGAGGCAATGGCAATGGAAACAAAGAGAAGGGGATCAAATTAAAGTGATTTCAGAGGCTGAAATAACACACTTTAGGAAGCAAGCAGATGGGAAGTATAAGGTGGGGTGGGGTACAGGAAAGAACTGATAGCAATGCAACTCAGCTTTCCATCAGGAAACCAGTTAGGTGGAATTACAAGAAAAGGTTTGGTGAAAATAAAAATGAGATTAGTGTGGGGCCTATGGAGTCTGAGGTGTCTACAGTACATTCAGGCAGAATGCTTCGTAGGCAGGTGGAAATCTAGATCTGGAACTCAAAAAAAGAATTCTGGACTAGAATCACCAGTACATGAGTAAGAGATTCTTAACCTTTTGGAGTCACAGACTACTGAGAATTTACTAAAGTTATAATTCTCCAGGAAAAAACGTTTATATACTGTACTCTTTCAGCAGCTTCACCAACTCTCCAAAGACCATTCACAGACCACAGATTAAGAGCTCCAGCATACACAGTACATAAAAGCAGATGACACCACATAAGGAAGGGGATCCAGACTAGAACCCAGTCCAGCTAGCAATCTAACAATCGAATTAAGGAAGAGGAACTCTGGAAAACGAGAAGTAGTTAGAGGTTTAGGGGGACTAAAAGAGACCTCATGAAGTACAATAACATCCAATGATGGATATTAAAGAGAACCAAAACTACTGCACACAGCCGCAAAGTAAACATTGGACATGTATACTTACATGGCTAGTTTTATATATAAAAATGACACAGATATCTTGCAGGATGCACTCTCCCAGGGACAGTTTCACCATGAGTTATAAACACTCAGAATTTACCCTCCCAATCCTCCACTAACACCTCTCTTCTCCAAATTAAATCATCCATAACCAGAGTCATCCATTTGGGAATAGATGGCTTCAGTTTTAAGCACAATCTCTGACCAAAAATTAGAGGAAAACAAACTGATTTGCACAGATAATATCCCGACTTCCAGGCACTTAGTGGTTCAACTGTCAACTACCTTACTCTTAGCTGTTAATGAGGAACCAAAATAATTTTATTTTCAATGTGTATCAACCAACAAGTACTATCCAGATAGCCTCAGTCAGCAATTACTACATAACTTTCAAAAGAAACTTTTTAAAGCTTCAGACTACAAAAGCTGTTCATTATCCTCACACTTTTTCCCCACATCCTCTTTTATTAGCGTATGCTGATTACATAGACTAATGGGTTTCATTTTGGCACATTCATACATGTACATAACATACTTTGATTATTTTCACCCCCATCACCATCCCTTTCATCCACCCCCATTTCACTTTTCTGGGGAGTTTCAATGCATGTAATACATTTTGATCATATTCACTCGTCTTTTTACCTGCACTTATACTCCCTTTCCCCTCCTGTTTATTCCTTTCCTCTTGTCTAATAACAGTTGCTCTTCTATTTGCTTGTCATCTTTTTTAGATTCCACATATTTGGGAGAACATGCAGTGTTTGTATTTCTGAGTCTGGCTTATATTGCTCAACATGATGATCTCCAGATCCATCCATTTGCCTACAAATGACAAAATTTCATTCTTTATGGCTGAATAATACTCCATTATGTATACATATCACATCTTCTGTTGATAGGCACCTAGACTAATACCATACATTGGCTACTGTGAATTGTGCCATAATAAACACGGGTATGCAGGTATCCCTATAGTGTGCTGACTTTGATTACTTTGAGTACACAACAAGGAGTGGTATAGGTGGATCAAATGGTAGCTCTATTTATAGTTTTTGAGGAAGCACCATATTGATTTCCATATAGGTTGTACTAATTTATATTCCATCCACAAGCAGTATAGGCTGGGTATCCCCCAACACCATGCATCCTTGCCTCTGTGTGTGTGTGTGTGTGTGTGTGTGTGTGTGTGTGTGGTGTGTTGTGTGTGTGTGTGTGTATTTTGTGGGGGGTATTCTTGAAGACAGCCATTCGGACTGGGGTGAGATGGAATCTCAATGTAGTCTTTTTTTTTTTTCAATGTAGTCTTGATTTGCATTTCCCTAATGGCTGAAGATGATGAACATTCTTTCATATATTTATCAGTCATTTATACTTCTTTTGAGAAGTGTCTGTTCAGTTCACTTGTGTATTTATTGACTGGGCTATTTGATATTTTGGCGTAGAGGAGCTGGTAAAGATTTTCTCCCATTCTGTAGAGTGTCTCTTCACTCTTGTTTCCCTTGTTGTGCAGAAAATTTAATTTGATGTCTCATTTGTTGATTCTTGCTATTATTTCCTGTGCTACTGGAGTCCTATTCAGGAAGTCTTTGCCTGGGCGTATGGCTTCCAGTGTTTCCCCTATGATTTCTTTGAGTAGCTTCAAAGTTTCAGATCTATACCTAGGTCTTTGATCTATGTTGAAAGTTAGGAATCTAGATTCCATCTTTTATAAGTGGATGTCCGGTTTTCCTGACACCACTTGTTTAAGAGGCTGCCTATTCTCCAATGTATATTTTTGGCTCTCTTGTCCAGAATCAGATGGCTGCACTTGTGTGGGTTTGTTTCTGTGATTTCTGCTCCAGTCTATTGGTCTACGTGTCTATGTTTGTGCCGATACCATGCTATTTCTGCTACTATGGCTTTGTAATATAATTTTAAACTGGGTATTGTGATGCCTCCAGTTTTGTTCTTTTTGCTTAGGATTGCTTTGGCTAGCCTGGGTCTTCTGTGTTCCCATATGCATTTTAGGATTTTTTTTTTCTAATTCTATGAAAAATCTCATTGGTATTTTGATGGAAATCACACTGAATCTGTAGACTGCTTTTGGCAATATGGCCACTTTAACAATATTAATTCTGCCAATTCATGAACACACAAGGTCTTTCCATTTTCTAATGTCTTCTTCAATTTCTTTCCTCAGTGTTGGAAAATTTTCATTGTACAAGTTTTTTACCGCCTTGGTTAGACTGATCCCTAGATATTTTTTTTTAAGTTATTATGAATAGAATTGTTTTTCTCATTTCTTTCTCAGCTGATCCATTAGCAGTAAATACATAGAAAAACTAATAACTTTTTAATGTTAGTTTTATATCCTGCTACTTTGCTGAATTCACTTATCAGCTCTAAATCTTTTGGTAGAGTCTTTTGAGTCTTCAAAGTATAGCACATATTACCTGCAAACAAAGATAATTTGACTTCTTCCTTTTCTATTTGTAACCTTTTTCTTTCTTTCTCTTGCCTAATTTCTCTAGCTAAAATTTCAAGAACTATATTGGGTAGGAATGGTGAGTGGACATTTTGCTTTGTTCCCAGTATCTTACATTTTTAATTTTCCTGGAACATCTGCATCATCATGCAGAGTATTTGCTGCAGTAGATACTATTCATGACACTAAATTTCTAGCACCATGAGTGGGGGTTCTGAAGCTTCTAGATCTTCCCAAATTGAACTGAAATGGCACTAAGCAAAAGAATGAGGGCAGCAAAAAGTTAAGACCTACTTTAAGAAAACCTAAATGCTTCTAATGAAGTGACAGCCACAAAAAAAAGCTTATTTTTCAGATACTTAGGCTTCTATAGAACTTTCTTTTTTCCTCTGTCTGTCCTTGTATTTTTTCTTCCCCCTTTTTTGCAAGCAACATTAACAAATACCAATTTTTCTTTTGAGAAAAGAAAGTGTAAGTAAATCAGAGTGCCTACAAAAACATTTAAGCTATATTCACGTCAGTCTTTCTTATAATCTTTCTGACCTCTCTCCAATCAAAACAAGTTTGGAAGTATTTTAGAAAAAGGTACATCTTTTTGTTTCAGAATTAACAGAAAAAAATAATGAAAGAGCCAGGCACAGTGGTTCACACCTGTAATTCCAGGACTTAGGAGGCTGAGGCAGGAGACTGCCACAAGTTCAAAGAAAGCCTAAACTGCACAGCGAGACCCTGTCTCAAAAAAAAAAAAAAAAAAAAGGAACAATAAACAGTTACAAAAGAAATTTCAATTCAAGGGTTTGCATATGTAACACTATGACCCCTTTTTCTGGAAAGGAAAAGCTCATTGATAAGCTTGGAGTTAAAGTTCCCTGGTCTGTTGGTGGTATTTTCCACTGCAAGACACTGAGAGTTAACAGGTCAAGCCACGAGACCCAGCCTTTGTCTGGAGGGAAGCAAATATTTACAACTTCTCACACAGCAAGTTATAAGCCAAAATTAGTACTTATCTCACTAGTCATTTATAAAATGCATTTTAGGAGAATTCCCTTCTCTGTAGGGAATTAACAAACTGGCAAAGATATGCAATTTCAAAATATGGAAAAATACTGTATTTGTAAAAGCACAGATTGGTAACAAGACTTCTCCCTTCTATTATAATCAGATACATCTTTAGTTTTTCCCTCAAACTCAAACTCTAACCTGAGTTAACAAACTTTAATTCTAGCCTTATTATGTTAGCAAGTGTGTTGTTGTCATTGTTGTTGTTGTTTGGCCTCGAACATGCAGCGATCCTCCTGCCTCAGCCTCTCTCATTCTGGGATTACAGATGTGCACCACCACACCCAGCTGTGATCTTTCTTAAATAACTCTACCCTTAGTCTTACTACAGCATTAGTAACTGGGGAAAAATACATGGACAGAAAACTAACTTTATAAAGCATCTGGCCAAAGATAACTCAATGTTTACAAGTCTCACATGTTTACAATAAAATATAAGAAAATAAGTTGGATTCATCTTGACTTCTAGGTCAAGTTTCTTAAATTCAGATGTATACAACTATGATCAGAAAGTCAGAAATAAATTTCAAAGGTAATGAAAATATAGTACGTATAAAAGGTTATTAGGAAAAGATATTTTAGAGAGAAATGTCTCCCAAAGACAATAATAAAAACAAACACAAAAAAAGAAAATAATAAAAACACACTAGGACAGATAAAATGTAGATTTGCAAAAAAATAAAAAATAAAAAGGAGGGAAATTTCTGAAAGACAATCAAGGTTGAGCAGAATAAACTGGTTCAATTTCCAAAAGCTAACAAGAAGAGCTATTTTTGTGCAAATGTAGGCAGGTGGTAGGCAGCACCCCTTTCTGTCCTACGCTAGAGAACACTGAATCCACTCCCAGAAGGATAAACTGCAGCAAGGAAACAGCATGGGCTCTGGACCCAGAAAGCCTGGGCCTCCTGCCTCTGCCACTCACTAGCTGTCCCACATTCACACAGCTTAACCTCTCTGCACCTCCACCTCCTCATCTAAAAAATAAAGATAATAACACACACTCACAGGGTTGTTGTGAGGCTAAAATAAGTTACATAAAATGTTTCTATAAGCAAGGCCTGGCGCGAAGTAATATCATGAAATGCTAGCACAAGCTCAGCTTCCATTCTGAACTCCTTATGATATCACACATCCAGTGTGTGCCTAGACTTCCGGTGCAAGGAGGTGACTGAGGCAGCTGTATTTTTAGCCACCTGTTACCTGTCTTGTCTGCCTAGTGGCAAACTCCACCCAACTGATCCGCTTCCCACAAGGCGCCTGCAGGGTCTGCAGGAGCAGCCAGAGCTCCCAATGGTTGTTCACGCCCATCTTTCCCCACCAGCCCTGAAAAAACTTGAAATGGACCGAAACAGCTGCTTAGTAACATCTCAGCGATTGCTTCTAACTGAATCCAACCTAGACGTGTCAAAGTCTTCAGAGGATCAGTTTAAGTCCCTCTCTCTAAGAACCTTTTCAAAGCTGCTGCTTTTTTTTGAATTTCTGTTTAAACACTGCTCTCATAGGACTCATCTGGAACTTATGGAAATATGTAATTAGGTCTGTGTGGTTTCACTCCTCCTAGAAGTATAAAATGTTTTGGGACACAGGTTTAACCTTTCTCGGTGATATGCCAATAGTAGGAACTCAATTAAAATTCTCTACATATGAAGAATTTAAACAGTCTTACCTGAACTGTTACAACTGCTGCTCCTTGGCACTTCTTACCCCCACTGCCTCTACACTCCAAATGTAGAGTGGTCTGCTCCTCTCGGTTAATGTACTTTTTGGGCATCGTGTCCAACAGCTCACTATCCAAGGCAACCTGCTGAGATTCCCGAAGAGCTGCAGTTCTGGAAAACAGCCCAGGAGGTAGATGAAAGTTTTAAGAAAGGTTATATGAAAAGTAATAGGCTTCCAGTTACCCTCAGCTAGCATTACAGCATAGTATTACATACTAACAAAAGACCAAAAGTACATACATGTACCAAGATTTGGCCAAATGCTGTCTCCTGATAGACTAACCCGGAAGTTAAGAAATAAAGAAAAAGCCTTATGAAAAAGGGGCACAATTTTTAAGCCAGAAACAAAGCTTCACACAGAATCTGTGTTATATCGAGACTTTTTAATGGACCCTGAAATATATAAGAACAAGTGAGAATTCTGACCTAATTTAATCACCTTAAAGGGCCCCTTAATTATAAATGCCAGTGATTCTTTAGGTATTAGCACTTCAAACTAAAATTGTCAAAGACCAAGAAAGCTAAAAGTGAGCAGTACAGCACACGGACGAGGCCCTGGATTAAACCTCTAGTACTACCAAGGGAAAAAAAAGTTAATTGTGTGTATGAAATATCAATACTGTTTTAACCGTATTTTTTATTATGTCAATGGGCAGATGCTCTTCCATGCAGACTGTATACACCTAGTAAATGCCTGGCCCAAACACAGCGAAGGAAATAAAATGTCAATAAAAAAGGATTTGTGCGGTATTTGTAAAGCTCAGTGGTAGAACATGCGCCCAGCACACGTGAGGCCCTGGGTTCAATCCCTAGTAATACAAAAATAAATAAATAAATAAATAGGCTCGTTCACTGTTAATGAAACAGCTATCTCCACATAGGCTCCTTCTCTCAAGATTGCAAGCTAGAATCAAATCCTTAAACAGGTGATTATTCTGTATCTACCATGTGAACTCAAAATATAAAATGACTTTACCACACTTTAAACAAGTGTGTATGTCATTTTTTTAAAACAATATAGTTAAGAAAACAAAGCAGCCAGGTGTGGTTGTTTACACCTGTAAACCCTAGCACTCTGGGATGCTGAGGCAGAATTTCTGATCACAAATTTGAGCCCAGCCTGGGCAATTCAGCAACTCTGTCTCAAAACAAAAATAAAAAGGGCTAGGGGCTGTAGCTCACTGCAAAGGCCCTGGCTTCAATCCCCCTCCCAATACTGGAAAAAAGGGAGTAGAAGAAGAGAGTACAAATTAGTGACAAAAATAAATTTTATTTTACTCCCTTCCAACACATCTTCCAGTATCAGAAGGTCTCCTCCGGAAGAATAAGAAAGTGAAAGTCAGTCAAAAAAAAGAAAAAAAAAAAGAAAGCCAGCCAGCACTGCTGACACTCAGAAATGCCTGCATAAGGAGCATGTAAGACTGGCAACCCATAAGAATGCCACTAATTCCATGTGAGATTAAAAGACTTGTCACAAGTCTGTCACCAAGTGAACCACCTGCACCAGCCTGGCCAAATTAATCTTGGCTGGGAATGCTGATGAGGAAGCCAGTCGGGTACTAAATCATCCCGGCTGTCAAAGACTCAAGTACAGAACACAACCCTTGAGGTCTTCCAGCTTACCTGGCTTGCTGCTGCAGTAGATTCAGGTCTGCGCACACGAGCTGGGTGGTGTCCCCTTGATTCAGGAGCACCTCCGGGGAAATAACTGGCACAGGAGGCTTCATGGGGTGCAGAACAAGGGGAGGACGGGGAGCTTCATGCTTCCGCAGGTTACTTAAAACCCGTTCTTTAGCTGAGAGAAAATTGAGTCATATTTATTCGATAGTGAGTACTAATAGGTGATAATGAGTACAAAGCCTTAGTGCATTAATTTCATAAATAATGCTGGAGATTCCCAGAATAGTTCCTTAAACCACAAAGGTCTAAATGAACAAAACTGTTAATTTTGATTCTTGTGAGTTTTAAGGGACTACTCACATATAAGCTTTATAATATTCTACTAGGAGCTCAGGAGCACATGGCACAATTCAATAAAACTATACTAAAACAGTTCATGGTCTAATAGTTGTTAAGCAGCAAAGGCTCATGATCTTAAATTACTGTACTATTCTTGACAACCTTGCATGACATGGGAAGAAGTTTGGACCTGATGTCAATGAAGACAGATCTAGTGAGTGGTTCTCAGCAAGATGGTAGGTATAATCTGGACAATGGATGGGATGAATGGGGATGGTCCGGAATAGCAAGAGTTAGGAGTTTAACGTGCCACCCAGAGAAACTTCATAGAAACAGCAGAAAAAGAAAAGAACATTCTGGAATAAAGATGACAGGAAAATCTGAAATTGAATCAACAGGAGGGCTGGAAGTTTAAGAGATAAAATGAATGAAGATACAGGCATTAACTCCACTAGCACCTGTATTTATGTGTCACAGGGTCAGTTGCTTGTTCATTCACTCAACAAATGATGTACAGAACCCAAATAAGCAGTCCAGTGCCATATAAGAAAAATAAAGGTGTATCTGTACCATGCAATTCTGTACTAGATCACAGGGTCTCAGAATGACTCATCAAATTTAAATGTTTCCTATTTCTGTACCTAATACAGAGTTAATATATACACTAGGTACCTAATAAATTCCTATTTCCTCTCCTCTTTACACACTATATACATTCGAACAGCAGTTGAGAACTAAAGAACATGAAGAAAAATGCTGCTGCATACCTAATTCTTTTCAATAGTAAGATAAGAGAGGAAGAAAGAAATCAAGGAAACTTCAAGTCAGTAAGTCAAGTTAAACAAGCACTTAAGAGACTACTATGAATTTCTGACTTCATTCCAGATATAACATTCAATTTTCCATCCTTGCTCAGACAAATCAAAGAAAATTGAATAGCCATGGCTTTACTTGGCATAAGAAAACCTGTACTGTTTGTACCCCAAACAGATGGAAGTGAACATTCCAAAAAGATGAAGTATAGCACTGTCCCTTATAGCTGGTGTTTTTCCACTGCAGTTACCACTTTGCACAGGTGTGGCAAAGCTGGATATTCATCGCTGGCTAAGACTTGTGACTATGTTAAAATTTCTTTCAAGCAACATTATATAGGTCATGACTCTAAGGGAAAACTGGGGACTCTTTCAAACCCAGTACCTTACTATAAGAGATAAATCAGGGAAAATATTTTAAATACAAAATAAAAGAGAAAAAAAACAAGAGTATATTTAACTGTAATCACCACCCCAGATCACAACTGAAAAAAAAATTTAGTTCGAGAGAAAGAATTTAGTGTCACAACTCTGCTGGTAAAAAATTTTTTAAAATCACAATCACAAGCTCAGTCATTTCACACCTAACCTGTTCTTACTTGAGAAAAAATTGACACTTATTATTTAGAAATCTAGGCTCTGTTTGGAATTGCAATTTGTATTGATGGCCAGAAACAAGAAATAGGACACTCGGTGATGAACAGCAAGGTCTCTGGAACCAGGCAGGTTCTGCTGCATTCCAGCACTGTGGCTCAGGTGGGCAAGGTGCCCAACCATCTAACACGCTGTGTTCCTTCTCTGCTCGATGGGGATAACCTGCACTGGGTTACTGAATTAACACACAGTACTAGGACAGTGGCCAGAACCAACCAGCGGCTTCATAAACTACTAGTTTATGT
Source organism: Hystrix cristata (assembly GCA_004026905.1). Classification (NCBI taxonomy): domain Eukaryota; kingdom Metazoa; phylum Chordata; class Mammalia; order Rodentia; family Hystricidae; genus Hystrix; species Hystrix cristata. The sequence goes on from PVJO010001329.1 coordinate 105,639, forward strand.
CTAAGAGAAAAAAGTCCTCTAGGCAGTATTTGGGGCAATGTGAAAGCACTATAGATAGATGGGCATGAACAGAAATCATTAACAGTTTCCCAATCTAACCACATGTTCTTCCTTCTCATTTAACAAACTTTCAGAAACAGAAAATACAATTTATACAGTTAGGTGAAGGGCAATTTTCATACTTGCACTATGTTTCTTTCTATACTGCTGTTTTTTTAAATGAGCACATATAGCTATTATAATCAGAAAAATTATATTATTTCAAGGTAAACAAAAAAGGAGAGGGATGCTGACGAAAAAAATGTGGAGCCTCAGATGACACTAGTCAGCACCTTCACTTTGCAAATGACTGAACTGAAGCCCAGGTTGGGTCTTCTTTTTGTCTTCACACAGCTAACAAGTTTTTTGGGGCAGAGGTAGAATAAAAGCACATATATGCCTTTCTCAGAATTATTTCAGTGCTCTGGTACACTATTTATTGTCGTATTCTGGGCAAAAATTGTATTTAAAATTTTATTACATGTCCTGTATGTTCAAAATATACTTGGTAATTAGCTGAGCATGGTGGTGCACACCTATAATCCCAGCACTCTGAGAAGTTGAGGCAGGAAAATCATTCAGTCCAGCCTGGGCAACTTAGTGACTTAGCTAGAACGTGTCACAGGATAAAAAATTTTAAAAAGGGTTCAGAATGTAGCTAAGTGTAAAGGCCCTTGGTTCAGTCCCCTGTACCACCAAATAGTATTTTCTGTCACTTTATGTTGTGAAGTACTTCAGTAACTTTGTAGGTTAAATGTTCTTTTGTGGCCTGCTGCAGAGAAGTAACTGATAATTTATAACTGTCTTTCTAGAAAAATGCAGTGAGAAACAAGCAACTTTGAAACTTCAGGAATATGATCCATTTATATGGTAAGGGTTCCAGATACAGAGAAAAAAGAGTTTATAAAAGAAAAATAGATTTCTGAATGTTAAACCTGCAAACCCAAAATAATTAACATTTATAAGTCATACTTAATACAGTTTTGCAAGAAAACTGAAATGCCTTTTCAAAGCATCATGCAAAAATCAACTATAAGCATTCCATCCTCCTTTGCAGCTGGGAACAGCCCTATGTCTCAGTTTGGGTATAAATGAAAAGTCTGTGACCAGCTTCTTTAAAGAGCTCTTTTAGGGAAACACACCTTCCTGCTGCCTGGAATGTGAATGTGAAGGGGACACTCGCATTTAAGCAGCCACACTGAACTGGAGCAGATGCTACTGTAAGAACAGCAGGGCAGCATCAGGAGTCCTTAAAGTCCTGCAGGGGTCATGAAGCTGCCCTACTGCTCTGAATTGCCTTTCTCCAAACTTCTTTTTTTGTTTTGTTTTGTTTTGTTTTGTTGGTGCTGGGGATTGAACTCAGGGCCTTGGGCTTGTAAGGCAAGCACTCCAACCTCTGAGCTAAACCCCCAACCCTCCAAACTTCTTTTATATGAGAGAAAATTAATCTCTATCTTGTTTAAGCCAATACAGGTTTGTACTCTCATAGCCTAACTCAGCTCTAAGCGGTAGACAAGTTAACAATGAACTTACAAAACAATTCTCACTAGAGGGATAAAGTGTGCAGCCTTAACCCTCAATGGCTCCAATTCATTTATTCATTCATTCATTCACTCGCTCAAAGGGGCTAATGCTCACATAACTCACCCAACCAGGGATCAGTGAAGTCCATCTGGGCTAACAAGCTGCAGGGTGTGGCGTGGGACTCAAGCTTGGCCTGTGTCCAAAAACCAACAGTTTCCTGGAACTCATGATGTATGCGCTCCATGTTCAAGTACTCCATCCACAGATCCTACAATGGAACCACAGTACTTGAACTGACAAACAAATCACACATTGACTTAGAATACTATGTATGTAACTGTAAAGGAAACCAGTACGTTTCACTATGAGGTGATCGACTTCAAGTTCTCCTGCATTAGGATGGTTGTATTTAAAATGACCACTAACAATCTTAGTAGTTGCAAAAATTCTTTAGTTGTGTACAAGACCAGAAAAAATATTTTTGACTCACTACATGTATACTTAAAAATTGTATATATATACCACTGAGTTAATAAATTATGTTTAAATAAGACACGGGCAAAAAAATAGAATACTCTGAAGATTAAAAAAAATACTGAAATAAATGTATTGAAAATAATCAAATCTGGATTAGATTAAACTCCTAAATTCAAATCCAATTTACAGGAAATACAGGGGACAGAAAAACACGTTAAACTACACCACAAAGATACAATCAGCAAAATCTGGACTGTAGAGACACTATCGACAAACCATCCAGTTTCTTCAAAAGGGAAAAAAGGGAATATGGCAAAGACCTAGAGATTAAATAGATAAGACACAACAACCAATGACAAATGCAGGTCCTGATTCAAAAGAAAAGTAAAAATAAAACTGATGGTATTTCAGACAACTGGAAATTTGAATAGACTATATATTTAATACTAAAATTATTGTTAATATTTTTCAGATATAAATGCCATTGGGTTATTTTAAACTTATCTTTTAAAATCTTTATATATTAAATGAGCTCTAAATTAATCTCCAAGATAATATGGTAGAGGGAGCACATGGGTTGTACAGGAAATGAGTTACATGGTACATGAGAGGTTTATATTTATTTTTCCATATGATGGAATTTATTCATAATAAAAGATACAGTAAATAGTAAATAAATTGAGAAGAACAGAAACAGATACTCTAGTATTCTCTTCCCACACTCTAGTGATCTGTCTTGTACATTCTGAACTGTATTTTTTTCACTTTAGCGATCACTACATATTAGAATGCAGGGCTACCTGTAAAGAACAACCGTCAAAAACCATCACATATTAATAACTACTTCGCAGAGCCCCACAGGTGGTCAAACGTGGACTATGGTTTTATGGGCCATGATTTCATTTGGATGTTAAGTGTAGGCCCAAGGACCCTCTAAATCTAAAAATGTCCTGGCTTCTCCATTAGGTACTGCTACGAAGTCCTAAATCATTTTAAAACCAACCACGAGACAAGGCATTCCAGACTCAGAAGAGGAGCTCCAGAGTAATCCTGCTCACAATCCTGAATCTAACCTACACTAGACTGTTGCAGACCCTCATCTTTAAATGGGTCACTTGTCACCCTCTCTGCCTCTGTGCTAAACAGCTGTTGACAGAGGCTGATGATTAAAGCCAACAGTGCATAAAAGATGGGTGAGCAAAAGACAAAACAACCCAGCCTTGAATTACAGATCAAAAAAAAAAGAAGTTTTACATTAAATGGCAAGCCAAACCACCCCCACCAAAAAAGAAAAAGAAAGTAATTAATTCTGTAGGAGTCGGGATAAATCTCAGAGAATTAAGAAGGCTGTGGTTATTTGCTTGGTGTTTTTGTTTTTGACACTGGGTCTCCCTAAATTGCTGAGCTGCACAGACTAGCTCAAATTTGTGATCCTCCTGCCTTAGCCTCCCAGAGTGCTGGGATCATAGGCATGCACCACATGCCAGAATACCATGGTTAATCTTTAAAACCACTGATCAAATACCTACTATGTGCAAAGACTCAAATAAGAATTTAGGAATACGAAGAAGACATGGGCATGGAACAGCTCTCACAGAATTTCAGGACACCATGAGCACAGACACACTTTTCCTATGTATCTGGCCCCATTTTTTTTAGCCTTCTTTCTCTATGCCGTCAGTGTTATTTCTCAGGCTTCCATCTCCAGTCTTCTTCTAAATCTCAGCGTTCTATTAACTAGTAAATCTACATTTCCCACCTAGCCTCATTCTTAAATTCTAGATCTGTATCTCCCTCCAGGCCACTTCCTTGATGAGAGAGCCCTCTTTGAAGCCTGCAGGCACTTCCCTGCTTCCTTTTCCTTAGTAAACAGCATTCTCACTGCCTGAATTAGAAGTAGGGAATCCATGTGTATCTGATCAGTCACAAAATCCTACTGATCATTCCTTAACATACTTTAATTCATCCATTTAATCACTGCTGCTTTCTCAACAGCTCTCCAAACAGACTTCAGAATAAATCCAAATTCTTCAGAAAGATATGTGGTCCTTAGTGACTTTATCCCATTCACATCTCTGAGTCCATCAGCCCCTCCTGGCTGTCATACCTCCCACCATTTTTAACACACCATGTCTTTGCACATACTAGTCCTCCTGTTAATATCCTCTCTGCCACTTCCCATCACCATGTCTTTCCTTTCAATTTAACTAATTCCCATTTGTCCTTCAGGGCTCAGCTAATAGTTTGCCCCTCCAGCACAGTCTAAATGCCCAGTAGAGTTAAGCTCCTAGACAAAAGCATCCAGGAGAGACAGTATCCCCCAACCCAGCCCCCTTCCCTGCCCCAAAATTAGCCATAAAAGCTTACAGAAAACTGAGATTAGAAGGCTGGGTCTGAAGAAGAATCACAGACATCTTTGAATGCCAGAGAGAAAACAGCTTAGGACACACAGAGGGTAGAATCAAGTGGCTCCAGAAAGGAGACCTGAACTCAAGATGCTGACAAGGAAGCTTCTTCAAAGACAACACAGGTGAGCTCCTCCCTGCAACTGACCTCCTGTGTAACGCCTGAATCCTTACAATCCTTTCATGTTTTCTATGGTAGAAATGACTGCTTAAAAGTGTTCAGCTGCTGACAATTAAAATAAGAAAGGCTACAGCCAGAGAAAGGCTATGTTTTTTATGAGGTTGTGGAGAGCCTTAGAAGGGCCTTCGGGTCAGGGCACAGTGGGGCTGGAGATTCAAAAGCGAATATCCCCCCAATACATCATTTCTATACCCATGAAACCTACAGAAACAACGTCCAAAACAATAAGCTGTTTTACCATTAGATTATGACTATGATCAGGGCAAATTACATCTAGAAATGCTAAAAATAAGACATTGCCATAGCTTCACCTGCTGATTCTGCATCACTTTTGCTAGCCTGTGAATATCATAATGCTTTGGTAGAGAAGGGATATAAGTATCTCCTTTTTGAAAATTTTCATCTTCTAGCCATAGTATATATACATTGAAGAGCCTGAAAGACAAAAACAGTTAAATAAAATGAAACATATGCAGGCAAACGAAGTTTGTTATAATGCTAAGTATAGCATCACAATGTAAGAGTAAAGAAAATTCACAATCCAGAAAATGTGTCCAACAACCACCACCCCTCCCAAAAGACTTATAGTTCAGCAGGGGAGACACGTCACAGATCATTAAAATATGATGCAGTAATTGCTAAAACAAAAGGTCTGATAAAGGGGCTCTGAGAGCTCCATTATTAATGAAGGGTTAAACATAGTACATAGAAAAAAATATGTGACGGAGGTAACTATATCACAATCTACAATCTGAATTTGGAGCTTTGCTTTCCAGAGCGATTTGGCCACAGTGAGTCTTAGTTCCTGGAAAAAAAAGGAAAGTATTAAAAACCATTTTAAACCTCTATATTGAAGAACGAGCCAGCTTTCAGGTCAGTGGCCATCTCCTGCCTTAAGGAATCATAAATAAAACTCTGTATGTGTGTACTCTATTCCCATTAAAAAGGAATAAAACATCAAATATGGTGCCCCCTCCAAAAATAAAAAGGATGAAACAAAATTAGGCCTCAATTTTCCAATAAAACCTTTTAAAAAAATGTTTCCTTCCTTTCTTTTTGTGTTGTTTTTAAAAGGAACACAGTCCATTTCCCTAGGATCACTGGTATTCTAAGCCATTGCTTGCACCAAGAGAAATAGCCAGTACAAAAAAAAAGACTGGGTGGGACACCAGATGGCAGTGTGGCATAGTTTCACTCAATAAAGTGGAAAATGACCTCCTTTACCTCCAGGACAGTGTATCTAGGAAAAGAGACATGGACAGGGCAGGAAGAGGCTGTTACGTACACAGCTCTCTCTTCTACCCCTGACTCTGAGAAAGATGGCCACTTTCTGAACACACCACAGAAGGGATTAAGGCAGAGGTACTATTGAAGACTTTCTTGGCTGATCTAAAATGTTTCAAGGGAACACTTTCCACTGGTTAAGCCTGATAAAACATACATTTTCCTTCAACCATGAAAGATAAAGGGAGGGAAGCATCATTCTAGTGGCTGAGAGTGGGCCCTAAAGGTCTGAGGTCACAAGCCTGAGGCCTCGGGGCTACATGAAATGCTGGGTTTCCTCATCAAGTTATTTTATAATCAGGGTTCATGACTAACAGCCATTTTCATTAAGTCCTATTTATGACTAATGTTTGATTTATATTAAACTTATGAATGAAAAGTGAAGGAATACTGTGCAAAGAACCCACATTTACTTTAGAGTTCTTAACCTTTTGGGGCATGCGAATACTGTGTTTGATTTGATCAGCAGTTTTGGGAGATTACTCAACCCTCTCAAAACCTCTAAGTGGATCCCTGCATCCCATGGGGGCAGAAGGATCTGAACCACTAATAAGGAGCCATTCCTTGGAAACTTATTGCTTTTGCAGAGCTATTCTAGCAGGCTCTGGTAGCTGTTTGCCTGCTGTGACCAATTTGTTTTGGTTTATTTCTATTTTTACATAAAGAAATAGAAGAAGCTACCACCAGCCCTCTGATTACCACTCAGACTGCAGCCACTGGACAGATGTACTTCCAAATAAACGGGTGATTCATTTCTCAAGAAACATAAACGAGAAGCATGTCAAGGAGCAAACCTGTACAGAAGCCACTGTCTGTATTCAATCTAACGGGGATGAGAGTAATAACTTGAGACTCTATCACAACCACCTGCTCCAGCACAATACCTGCACTGCTGAGAACAGAAATAGCTAAGTAACCACCTCACCTCACGAGCTGTGTGTGCAGCTCTGGTGAAGTCAGGTAACCAGGGGTACAAGACTGGCTGTCCGGCAGCCCTTCACTGCCCTCTGCTGGAACACGGAGGGCCTTGCTCGCAGCGTGGTGGAAGTCAGCCACTTCAGTCAGGCGCCTCTTCATGTCTTTCAACAAACTGATATGAGTAGGACTTTGAAAAAACCTTCTTCCAATACAACCATCTATGGGCAACCTTAAGAAAATATAAATACAGATCTATAACCTTTCAACTTAAGATGTTCCTTTTACATGCCATAAAACAGTCAATTAACAAGTTACAATAACTGGGTATAGATACCACTAAATTAGTATCTATTACTTTTACCTTTATTTTGAAGATGCAATAAGACAGTATATACAATAACAGCCACCCCTTAACCCCGTTTGTGGCTTCACTTTCTGTGATTTCACTTACCCTCACTCAACTGTGGCCCAAAAATATTACATGGAAAATCCCAGAGGTATACAATGAATAAGTTTTAAATAACTTGTATTATAGTATATGGTTACAATTACTGTTCTACTACATTAATGGTTATTGTTGTTAATCTCTTATTACGCCTAACTTATTTTCTTGCAGTACTGGGGATTGGACCCAGGGCTTCACGCATGCTAGGCAAATGCTCCTACCACTGTACCATACCGCCAGCAATGCCTAATTTAAAAATTAGGATTTATCACAGATATGGGCTTACAGGAAAAACACAGTATATCTAAGATTCAGTACTATCCGTGGCTTCAGGCACCCACTGGAGGTCCTACAACATATCCCCCAGAAATAGGGGGAACAACTACATGAAAGTAGTCTTTAAAAGAATGAAATGCCACACAAAGTCAAGGCATCATCACCACTTGGAAGAGAATAGATTAAAAATGGTCTCTGCTCTTGAAAAACTTGCAATCTGATAGAAAATAGAAGTGACAAAGAATCAGCATCCTTATATTTCCAACGAGTGAGTAAAAGGAATGGAGGGGCTGGGAACTGAAGTGCAAGAATCTGTAACAGCAGAGAGCTCCCCCTGGCCAGAGGACCTTGCTAGCCAGTGACAATGTTGGACCCAAGCACAATCCAAGTCATGGCCTTGCTCATACCTGCACTACTCATCACAAGGTCCCCGCCTCATATAAGACCCGTGACAGTCACACATGCAGCCTTAGTTTGGGGCAATTTCCTTCCCTTTGCATCTCTCCAGACGTTCTGTGCTAAAATTTGGCCACTTCTAGGGTACTGTTCTCTCTATTCTAGGGACAGAATATGACAAAGAAAAGTTGCTATGAGATACCCCAATTCAAAAAAGATTTAGTCCAATAAATGTGAAAGGAGGGAGAATCCTAGTTAGAGGTCCCAGAGAATGACTCTGACTCATACTCCACAATGTATGAGCAAACAGATTGAGCAGTGGTGGATTCACAGGAACATGCACCATACCCATACTGTGGTCCTGGGCGGTGAAGATAGAGGAGGAAGAACTTCTGCCAAATGAGTGGCAGGAGTGGGTGATCTGAAGGTGTGACCAGAGCCTGGTGGGCCCAGCGATAAATCAGCAGCCTCTGCAGAGATGGAACAATGGGGAGCTTCAGCTGGGCCTGAGCTTTCTGCAAGAGAGAAAAGGCTTTAGCGAAACGATACAAATTGCAGTCTGCTCTATGTGATCTGAATAAAATGCTAAACATTTTGTTTTCAACTCAGTAAGAAAAAAAAATGTCATATAAAACTCATTTCTCCAACCTACTTGCACTTGAACCTCCTTAGAAGCAAGCCATGTAGGGCAGCTTTTAGCTAGCAAGACATGTCACGGGGCCCAGACTCAAAATGGCTTTTAAGAGTCATCTAATCTAACCTCTTTCCATTTTTGAAATTTGTTTGCATGTAAAAATTTATAAAGAAAGGTAACAGAATGATACCAAAGAAAAAAAATCTGATACCCAACTTTATCAAATTTTTTTGGAAATTTAGATTTTTTAAAAGGACCTCCAAGAATGATGAATTCCTTAAGGGGCTCTGAATTCCAAAAGCTAAGTCTATATCATGGCACCTGAAACAGAAGCTCTTTAGATCTACAGCCTTATTCCAGTCTTAGACACCAATGAGCCTAACAATCAACACAAAAGTTTCTAAAAATAAACTCCTAATTACAATCCAGACTTAAGAGACTAGAATTTTAGAAGTTGGGATCATGAATCTGATTTATAATAAGTTTTCCAGGGGATTCTGACGCACTTGTGCCATAATGACAATTGCTTCAAAACAACAGCGATCCCTTCACTTGGGTAATGAACACACTTCTTGATTACTCAGTTATGAGTCTAGGTGCTAAAAGAACCTTAGTAAATCAAGTATACACTTCAATTATATGAGTATTTTAAGTATTGGCTTGGTGGTTGTGCTTACCAAACATACACAACGAAAGAAAATGGTTCACAAGCTAAGGTGAATCTCCCAGCATTAAAGTATAATCTATCTCCTACCACTTGAATGCAGAACTACTATTTGCACCTTCAGAGCTTGGTCGGGGGTAAAGGCAGAGTTCATCACCAATTCCCCTTCAATAACTCTTCGGAGCTGTGAGTCTTCTTCAAAGATGGATTCCATGTTTAGCACAGTCCATGCAAACCAGACCTACAATGACACCAGCAAGGGTAGAAAAATGAGCCACTGACTCCAAGTGACATAATGTATCCTGATCATTCACAAATTAAAATCTTTTCTAGGGCTTGGGGTGTAGCCCAGTGGTACAGTCCTTGCTTAGCATGCATGAGGCCCTGGGTTTGATCCCTAGCACCACAAAAAAAGACTCTTTGTGGACTGGGGATTTAGCTCAAGTGGTAGAACACTTGTCTAGCAAGCACAAGGCCCAGAGTTCAATCCCCAGCACCCCCCACAAAAAGGACCCTTTTTTCCTATGACAGATCTCAGTCAGAAAGTAATTTCTAAAATTAATACATTTAATACCTATCTGCATTCTTATTTCCAAAATTAGACAAAATGGATAGCTAGAAAATGTTAAATTCTTTTGGAAAGGCTACTTTACTACAAGAAGGATATCCATTCACTCAACAGCATTTCCTGTGCAAGCTCTGTATATATGAGAGACAGAAAAGAGGACCAGACATGCGCTCTGACCCTAAGAAGTTTTTCATCTATTAGACAAGACTGAAAAGGAACCAAAAATGTGAAGGGAGCCAAGGTGAAAAGCTAGGTGGGGTACAGGGCTATATCAGATAAGGCCTTGTAAAGAGATCAGTAGGAAAGATTCCTCTCAGAGTACCAGCGAGGCAGAGGTACAGAGGAAGAGAAGCAGGGATGAGTCTAGGTGAAATCAAGGAGTTGGTGTCCTACTCGATCACAAGAAGGTATGAGGAAGAGCAGGAAGCAAACCTAATCGATGGTAGGATGTACTACTGATTTATATGATGAAACAGAGAACTGATTTTATACACATAGGCTGAGAATGCTACTTCTGCTCCTAAGGGTAACAATAACAGCCAATACTGAGCACTGACGTTGTGGTAAGCATTGTCCTGAATGCTCTATATACAGGTGCAATCATATTTCCATTTGACAATTGAGGACACAGGACAGAGATATAAGCAAGCTGCTCAAGGCACAGAGCTAACAAATGGCAGAGCCAAGATTAAAAACCAATCTTTTGGGCTCAGAGCCCACTCTTAACCTAAGTCTAAACCTCACTTAACTCCTCCATAAAACAGAACAGTGATAATATCTCAACAGAAAAGCTGTTGTGCTGATTAAGTAAAATATATATTTACTGTAGTAAGTGCTAAAAAAAAGGTTATTGCTGGCTAGCAGTAATTTATTAGTAAGGATAACAATATTAAAGGTCACAAACATCACAAATGGCCCTCAGTGGACTCTGTACCTGAGTGGGTGTAGCCAAGCCCTCCACAAAGGAAGGAGTGATGTTGCCTGCCACAATCCAGCTCACCAAAGAAGACAGCAGACTCCGGTCACAGTGGTAACCCAAAGCATTCTATACCAGGAATAGAGAAAAGAAGCTTTAAAAAAAAAAACCTTATCATTAACTCTTTCAAGAGCATTAGCAATTATCTCACTACAATGGAAGATTCTGTTACAACACAGATTTGAGCAGAGTCAAGTAGCACCACAAGTAAATGTAATAAGCAGGACCTTTCCTGGGTGTCCTCTCCTTTGACTTCCCTGGGATCTGTGCTAGTGGACTATGATTACTGAGGTAAGGCATCATTAAAGCAAAGTTTAAAACAAGCAGTGGCCACTAAGCAATACTAGGAACTGTGCATACAGGAGAACCTCTTAGAAAGTTACTATCTAGCCAATGGCTGAAACATAACACGTTACCTTATGTTGCTGGTAGAGTAATTTCTGTACACAGTCTTCCTGCATCAGCTGAAAAGCTGTTTTACACAAGTGATCCATGAGGAAGAGAATGGGCTGTTCGCGGTACCAAAGATGCAGGCTTATGAGAGCCTGAACCCAGAACTCTAGCACGGCAACAGGACCTACTCCATTGGGCTGAGTGCTTGCAGATATGTGTGCCTGTGGAGAACCAGCTGAGCTAATGAGCAAGATAATAATCAGCATCCCACTGTTAAAACACCAACAAAACACCATCTCCCTCCACGAAAGCCCAAATACGTTGGCCTTCTGAGCCAAGAGCACCATACCAAGTGATTCCAAATGACAGAATAAATGTGCTAACACCAGATGTTTTTGGTTGGGAAGATGGGTAGAAGCATACTTAGGGGCTTGCAAGGGCCCTAACCTGAACCATGCTGTTGAGAAGCTTCACGTTGTCCCCATGGCTAGCTCCCGTTAGGTGCTGTGCCACCTTGTGGGTGACCTGCTGCGTGACACCCTGAGGTACACCGCTGTCCAAGTGTAGGAACAGGAGAAGGTGTGCCAAAAACCTGCCAAGCACACAAAATCACATACTTTACCTTCCCATCAGGAGTCAGAAGAACTGCCAGCAGTTAATTACTTATGAGGAAACAGATTGGTCCCATTTTTAAACAGAAATGCTATTTAGAGATTCCGATAAATCTTCAGGAATTTCAGAAGAATAAAGTTTTCACATTTAATGTGAGTTAAAAAGAATTCTATTTACCTGTAGAAGTGTAATAAATAGACCCAACACAGACAAACACAAGCAAATTAAAGATCATTAGAGGTAAACATCCAAAAGCATCACTACTCCCTCCAAGCTTCTCTCCTCCACTAATAAACAGAGATGTTTTCCACACCGTTCAGGTCCCAAACTTCCCTACTGCCCAAGGCACTGATTTTCACAGTGAAAAGAGGGGGAGGATTCCTCTGGGCCCTAATACTTCCTGCTAAAGTCAAATCTGCAGGGGAGAAGCATGGGAAACCATACTCATCACCAGGCGAGTCTGAGACACATTGAAAAGACACACAACACAAAAACTGTAATGCTCCCTTGCACTCCTGGATGTACTAGCTGCCCCACTGCAGGGGTCCTCCACACCGAGCTGGCCTCCCCTGTCATCACTCTCTGTGAGCTCTAGCTAGATGCTCCACCTGCTGCTGCCTGAACATAGTCTTCTTCCCTTTATCCCAGGTATCTCATCTGTCTGCAACACAGCACTACGCACAGTGTAGGCAATGAAAAAATATGTGCTTTGCTATTGTTAAAAGGGCAATGCTATTTGCTGCTCAATGTCAGGACCACTAGTCCCAAAGTTTCATGGAAACAACTGCTCTTTAAAATACTAGCAAGCTTTAATAAGCAATCCAAAGTTAAATGAGAAGGGAAATATCTTTCATGATAATAAAACTGGAATCCTTGAATCACTATTCACCAACCTGCACTCTAAAGTGGGGTACAGAAGTTTTCTGCCTCATAAAAAAATACACTGTTGAAAAATTATTCCTTTTTTTAGTTCAGAAACCAGAAGACATAGTCATTTATACTCGCTGGGTTATTTCTGAAGAGCGCCTCCTGCGCAGAGGGAACATACTTACTGCTCATTCTTCAGAAGGTAACACTGGCAAGGGTAGAACAAAGGCAGGATCTTATCCAGGATGTGCACCACTGTTCTCAAATGTCTCGACTGGATCAGAATTCCCAGCAGTGGGATGCCCTCTACACAGAACTTCACAATGCTACAGAAAAAGAAAGGACAATGAGCACACAAGGTACCTAGGTCATAAAATTAAATTCTTGCAGATATTACAGGTTATCAGCCTATAATACCTTAGATCTCCAACACATTTTTTTTTTTTTTTTTTTTTTTGGTGCTAGGGATTGAACTCAGGGCCTTGTGCTTGGCAAGGCAGCACTCTAACCACTGAGCTAAATCCCCAGCCCTCCAACACATTTTTAAATCCAATCTTCACACAGAAAATAGACTCTGAAAGTACAAAGAAACTTAAAAGTTCATCTATATTTTCATTTTATAGACAAGAAAGGAGAAGTATTATGCTCAAATTCATATAATTTCCTAAGGTATAGTCAAAGTGTTCTAGAACCCAGGTTTGTAAATTTCTATTTCAGAGTGCCTGCCACTACCCTATTTTGTTTCTCAAACAGTGCTTCTTCTAAGAGTCTTGGGTGCTCTCCTTGTCTGGATAGTCCCACAAGTTACTACACCAAAGGCATGATTCAAAAAATGAACTTAATCCCTTAGTATAAACTGGAAAAATTCTTCTAATGCCAATTCGAAGTAAAAATTTTCTGTCTTTAATTCACCTTGGAGACTCTATCCTTAAGAAACAATCTCAAATATAGAAAAAACTATGAAAAATGATCCATGTAAAAATGTACTTTTCATACCTACTTATAACTGCAAAGCTCAAATATAAAAATGACTTAAGCAAATTTCAGAGAAATCCATTAAATGGGAACCTTACTGCATCATTTTAAAATAGTATATATGATGGGTGACATGGAAAAATTTCCACTATAATGGTACTAAGGGGAAAAGTTTTAAATTTTATACTCGTGATTATAACTACTAGTAAAAAAAAAATGTTAGATATTCTGGGCCTGTTAGGCATGTCTATCATCCCAGCTACTCAGAAGGTTGAAACGGTATGCAAGTTTAAGGCCAGTCTGAGTAATTCAACAAAACTGTCTCAAAATAAAAAAAAAAATTTTAAAGGGCCAGGCAGGTGGCTCAGCAGTAGAGCATTTGCCTAGCACGTGTGAGCCTGTGTGCTTCCTTCTGGGTTCAATCCCAGTATGCCAAAAACAGGAGGGGGTTAGAGCAAGAAGAAAAAACAAACGGATAGTGCTCATTGTATTAAAATGGCAGAAGTGAGGGGCTTCTTCTGTACTTTCCTAATTCTGTGGTTTGGTGGTATTGCTTTAACTCTATGGGAAAAAATCATTTCAAAAAGTAAAATAGTGCAAAAGTTTTGCCATGGGGGAGGTGCTTAAAATATTAGAAGAGAACAACAAAGGAAACAAAATTATATACACATCAGAGCGTTAAAAATGATCACAGGAAAAACTACTGGATAAAAATAAAGAGAAAAAAAGTAATTTTTAGTATAGGAAAAAGTCTGGATGATTTTCTGACCAGTGTTTTCTGTGTTGTCTGTAATGTTATATTAATATACAACTTATGTCCCTGCCTATCCACTACACCCCAACCCAAGCCCATTCGTAAGATTATTTTAAATTACTTTACTACTCTCAAACACCTACATCAAGACAAGCACACAGCAATCAGCCCAAATGGACACACTTTATTCTCACCCACAGTCCCATTCAGGATTCAGTCATCAGCACCAAACGAGTACTGTATGCATGTTTAGAAAGAACTCACAGCAGTAAATAAAGAGGTACAGTCCCAGAATTAGAGAAATCATGGGACGTGTTCAGAGAACTGTACTCAAAGATCTAGCTGCAGAGCTGCAGATTTAGTTCAGTGCTTAGAGTGCTTGCCTTGCAAGCACAAGGCCCTGAGTTTGATTTCCAGCACCAAAAAAGAAAGAAAGAAAGATCTAGCTGCCAGATGCTAAGAGTGTTATACATATTATAACCCACTTAAATCTCATAAAATCAGTAAAATATTACTATCTCCATTTTAGAGATGAAGAACCTGAGGTTTAGGAAACTGTTAATGACACTACACTACTGGGAGCAATGTAAAGAATACATTCCTAAGGGCCTAAACAACTGTTTCTACTTTATTAGATAAATTCTACCTCCCCTAGCCTTCAAATTTGTGTTACCAACCACCTAATTACTTTTGTTCTCCAACAGGAATCATGAGCTTTGGTCAAGAATATTTCCTCATTTCCCCTCTTCTCACCTCCTTACTCAGTCACTGGATGCTCCACATTCATCACATCTATCCAAATTTGTTAATTATCTATTAAGTACAAGTTCTAGAGACATAAAGATGAACATGACAAAACCCCTACCTGTTACAAGAAAGCTCTAAGGATTTATTAAAAATTTATTTGATCTATATAAATGAACACGAGTCAATACAGGCACACTTCCCCTTGATAAACTATTAATCAAGGCTTATCTGGGTGTGGTGGTACACCCCTAAAATCCCAGCTATTCAGGAGTCTAAAACAAAAGGATCATAAATTCAAGACCAGCCTGGGAAACTGCAAAACCTGTTACAAAATAAAATTTTTTTTTAAAGGCCAGGCGTGACGGCACATGCCTGTTAGCTCTGAACCTGGGAGGCTGAGGCAGGAGAATCACAAGTTCAAGGCCAGCCTGGGCTACATAGTGAGTTCAAGGCCAGCCTGAACTATACAGTGACACCCTGTCTCAAAAAACAAACAACAACAAGGAAAAAAAAAAAACTCAAAAACAACAACGATAAAAAGGGCTGGGAATGTGACTCAGGGTAGAATGCTTGAGTGAGGCCCTGGGTTCAACTGCCCATACTGAGGAACAAAAGGGCAGGGAAGCGGCCAGTCATCTGGCCCTAATTACCACTCCGTAGATTTAACAGAAGCTTCTGATCTTGGGAGGTGAAAGATGAGAGCTAGAACTCTCAGTCCAAACACTGTACCTGTGGCCCACAGTTGTCATGGATAAGGCAAGATAACAGCCAATGGGCATGCCTGCTTTCACAGCCTTCAAGAGAGGATGAAACATGGGTGACTCTGCCATGTCAGGCACTGTGCTGCAGAAGGGAACAGTTGGACAATTCTGCTGTATTCCATAATCGTTCTTATGCAGTTTTAACCTCAAGATCAAATTCCAAGCCCATTGGTTAAATGAGGTCTCAGGAGTTTCTCCATATCGAACAATACTGGCCAAATAGGAAACCTAAAACATTCATTTTACACCGCATTAGTCACATGTAAATTAAATCAGTAAACTCATCTCATCTCTTCTTGTGATCAATAATGCCTTTGAAAGAGAAGAATATACTACTTACTGGTCTTCAATTAATGTCTGTTACATTGCATTAAAGCAATTTCTCATTCAGCCGACCACTTCCACTTACCTTCTAGTCACTTTGTAAACCTTGTCTTAGCTCAAGTAAAAAAGAACTAAAATAAAAGTTTACTAAACTTAGGGATGACGTGCTGGTAAATAAACTTAACAATCAGGGTGAGGGGTCTCATTTACAGCATTTGCCAATCTGAGTGGTATAAAAACTCCCTGTATAACCAATTTCAAGCTACCAATAATTATTTTAATAACCTAGTTTGCAAAGTTCCTGAAAATGTACGGTCAGTTCTAAGCCAGTATGAGTGAGCTCCAACACATCGCTATAGCTCAACTTGAATTCTGCAATATCAAAATGATTATAAAAGGCTACTTGTAAAGGAAAAGGTCTTTATCTAACCATAGAAGCCAATTTTAATTAAATTGCTAGGAATATTCTTAGAAAATCTAGGGATCGGTACTGTAACTTTATCTGCCCAGGCCATTTATAAACAAAGAATTATGTTCTCAATTCATAAGAGGAGAAAATACCTGCTTCATACTTTCAGAAAAAAGCCCAGCATATGGTTTCTGTGCAAGGTACTTCTGATAAGCTTCAAGCACCATCAAGGCCACTTCAGCGTGGACTGCTTGATCTAGATGAAGGGTACCCTTTCAAAGAGAAAAATAATCACAAACATACCATCTTATCTTTGTTTGTATTTTGCTTTTTTCTAACTACGAATCAAAAATTAGGCAGAATAGTAACAGACAGTCTTGGACACAGACACTAAATGTTCCAAAAATCGTATCCCCTAACAGTGAAGTTATAAAACAACGAAAGGGAAACAAATGAAATCTGAAAAACAATTACACTGCATCAAGACAGTTACAAACCAGAGTCATCCCACTCTCCAGCCATAAAAAGCTATCTTTAAATGAAATCTCCCACCCCACAATAGAATTCTGCAAAGACTTTGGGTTGTAAGTTAAGAGAACTGCCAACTATGAAAATGCTTATTATTAATTTATGTTTATGTTTATAAAGATATTTAATAGATTAAAATTCCCTTCAAGAGAGGATGAAATGTGGGTGACTCTCTCATGTCAGTCACCATGCATTCCTTTTCCTGTTCCATCATCAATAAAAGTAAGTAAGACACTCAACAACACAGGAAAGATACTCCTTCAGGAACCTGAGATTGTCTATAGAATTTCTCACCCAGT
The DNA here is from genome assembly GCA_004026905.1 of Hystrix cristata. NCBI lineage: Eukaryota > Metazoa > Chordata > Mammalia > Rodentia > Hystricidae > Hystrix > Hystrix cristata. The sequence goes on from PVJO010001329.1 coordinate 123,095, forward strand.
CTTTCTTCACAGCTTTTGAAAAATGCCCCCCATCCCTTTCAGAGAAAAAACATTTCCAACTCTAATGGGAGTGAGGAGGTGAGGACACTGCTACAGAAGAGTCTTCATGCAGCTCTCTGAAAGCAGGAAGACAGTCAGACAATGTGAAGGTGGAGAACAGCCCCTGTGGCTCTCACCCGTGGGCACTCTGGTGAGAGCAGACCCAGGAGAATCCACGGACAATCCCAGGGAGTCAGGGACACCCTGTGGGAAAAGCTGCCAAGCCTCATTCTGAACAACAGGCATCATGTTAATGCAAACCACACAAGATAACTGCAAGAAGTCAATGACTTGCTCAGAATAAAAGCTGGCAGACAGTTGTAAAGGGCTGAATTCTCCCCAATTTTCCATTTAAAATGTTAATATTTTCATCAAGGAGCTAATTAATAAAGCCTATAATAGGCAGAAAAGGTTTTTAACAATCAAAATCACTTGTCACAGTATCTTCGGATATATATGATATAAAACAAACCTTTAATAATAAACCAATAATAACTACAACACTGAGTAATGAACATGTGCCAAGAACTGTCCTACATGTTTGCATGACCTCACTTGTTAAATTCTTATAATAACTCCATGATGTAGACCTATTAATGTCAATGTTTACAGAAGAGCAATGGATGCCCAGAGCATTCAGGAACCTTGCTCAGGAAGCTTCCTGGTCACACAACCAGGAAGTAGTAGAGCTGGAATGAGAACCAAGCAAACTAGCTCAAAAACTCAGGCTCATAATTAATGCACAGTGCTTTAGAAGACAACTCTAGCAATAACATGCAAGACAAATTGCAGGAGGAAGAGAAACCAAGGACAGGAGAGACAATGAGAAGAAACTACAGTTAACTAGTCAGAGAAAAAACAAGACAGATAAGTGGTCTAAAAACAAAGGTAAAATTTTTCAATCTGGAACAATGCATCTTCATTTAGAGGATATTCACTCTGCAAAACAATTAAAGAAAAGGTCCTAAACTCACACAGCTAAAAGGATTTGCAGAACTTGCAAATGATACTCAGAAATGTTAAAAGGTCTTAAGAAAATGTTTCCTTAAAATACAATCTCGTTTCTGCAGAACATTTTAAACACATACCTGCTCAGCAAACCCCCAATTCAGTCCTTCCAGAATAACACAGGCCAGTTTATTCTTCACTGTTGCCAGGTTATGACTCAGTAACCAGTCCCGCATCACAGCTATCTCAGAGGCAGAAGGTCGCCACAGATACAAAGGCAACTCTTTGAACAAGTATAAAGAAACCTTATTAAAAGAAAACAGTAACAATTAAAATCAGGACTTAGAGACAACCCCATATGGCTACAATACATTTTTAAACTCTAAACGGTTTTTTTTCCAAGAAGAAATGAAGTTTTTACTAATGAAATAAAAATTATGGACAAGCAAATCAAATGGATTCAAAACTAGTGATAGACCAAAAGCACACCTGGCAATCCTTTGTGAAGATCAATAATTTTTAATATTTTGATCTGCTTCAGGTTAGGTAAACCACCATACAAAGACATACATTTTATCAAAGTGAAGGGAAGGTCACCCATTTTACAAAAAAAAGCACTTTAGTTATTTCTTCTGTGACAGTTAAAAAGATATTTCTATTTGGTTCAAAGCAATCTGTGGGAAAGCGGGGTAAGGACTGCATGGGGATGCATATGAAGTAAGGTCTTAATGGTAAGAGTAGATGACTGTTGCCGGGCATGGTGTTTCAAATAAAATTAACAAATGTAAAAAAAAAAAAAAAAGGCTAGGCATGGTGGCACACGCCTTGAGAGGCTGAGGCAGGATCACTGCAAGTTTGAGGCCAGTCTGTACTACCTGGACTACATAGCAACACCCTGTCCCACCAAAAAAAAAAAAAAAGAGTGGATGACTGTTAAAATTGGATTATGGGTACAAAAAGGTTTATTATATTAGTCTATTTTTACATACATTTGAAATACTCCATAATTTACTTTTTTGTTAGTATGTGTCTGCCATACGTGAAATTTACATTCATTTTGGGGGATTGGTACTATATATAACATACCAGAATCATTTTGATCCCCTTTTTCTCTTCTCCCTACCCCTTCCTTTCTTTGAATGCCTCATTCTACTCCAATAAGTCTGACTTTATTTTCCTTTTTGTAATTGGACTTCTCAAATGAGAGAAATCATGAAACAGTTAAGTTTCTCTGATTTATTTCACTTAACAAGTTCTTAAAATCCTGTTTACAAAAGATCAACAGCAACTATCTTTTAAATAACCCATCTATGTGTGCAAATTAAAATAAATCAGGGTTCATTTAATAAAGTTTGCTTTAAGGGAAACTGATCAGAAGGGCAATTCATTTCATAATGCCTTGAACAGTGCTGTCCAATAGAAATATAACTGCCACATATGAAATTTTAATTTTCCTAGTAACCCCCCCTTCCTTTTTCTGTTTTTTGTTTTTGTTTTTGTTTTTGTTTTTGTTTTTTTCAGGACTGGGAATTGAACACAGAGGCTAGTGCATGCTAAGCAAGCACTCTACCGCTGAGGTACATCCCAGCCCTTTTAAAATGTTTTATTTTGAGATGGAGGGATCACACTGAATTGGCCAGGCTAATATCAAACTTCCAATCCTACTTATTGCCTAGGCATCCTGAATAGCTAGAATTACATATAGGCATGTGCCACCACGATGTAATAGCCACATATTTTTAGAGCCAAAAGAAATGAGTAAAAATTAATTTTAATATGTTTTATTTAATCTGATATCCAAATATTATCAATTAAATATAAAACTGCCACAAAATTTATTAAGATGTATAAAATTACTTTATTCAATACTATGTCTTAGAAACTCATCAATACTACTTAGAGCATGTTCCAATTTGACCTAGTCATATTTTAAGGACTTTAGAGTCACAAATAAAATCTGAATGCTCTTGTAACCGTTAAAAGAAATTCAATCTGTTATCAAGATTTCTCATAAGGAAAACTCCTTGTCTAGATGAATTCACTGTATCAAACATTCAAAGAATTAAGAGCAATCTTGCAAAAAACTTACAAAACAGAAGAGGAAACGCTTTTCAACTCATGTTACGAGGCTAACATAACCATACAACCAAAACATAATGATAACAAAAAATAAAGTTATAGATCAATGTATATGTAAAATTACTATCAATCTGAACCTAGCAATACCTAAAAAGGATTACATATCATGATCAAGCTATACATCATGAAACAAGTTCAGAGAGCCCAAGAAAACTACGCATATAAATTGCTAGTGCAGGAATATTACAGATGTACTCTAAGAAGTCTTGGTTTCAATCTTTACATTTACAGTTAAGCACACTCCTGGACACGGTTTACTTCTAGAAGTATTACAACAAATTAAAAACATAGTTGTTGACAAAACCAGAAAAACAACAGGAGAAAAACATCATGAGTTCAATCAAAATGACAGAATCATGTGACTCAATGTACAATTCTCCAAAATTTATTCTAAGAGTATCTCTCAAAAAGGGGTACCCAAAAACTTGCTGCTATATTGAATGCCATATGAATGGCTTTTTTATCGCCTTTTTTAAAAATTATATTTTATTACTACATGTTTCAATTCACACAATTAAAAATCATTTTGAGGTGGTTATATATTACAGTTTCTTTCTTTTTTCCTAATCTCCTTCCCTTCCCTCCCTTTCCCCCCTCCTCCTCTGGTTCTCCCATCATCTTTTATATACTTGTTGATGTTATTTGTCTTAGCTCATGTTATAGCATATAATGTTTACCCTGACTGGAGTTATTAGGATCCTGTACATGGCACATCTTTATTCCTCTCATCTCAATGTTTTTCTTAAAAGAGGAAAGTACTTTGTGCCACCACTGTGAAAAATAGGATGGTGGCCCCTCAAAAAATTACAAATAGACTTACTATATGGTCTACCAATTATATTTCTGGGACTATAGCAAAAAAAAAAACAGGGGTTAGGGATTTAGCTCAAGTGGTAGAGCACTTGTGTAGCAGGCACAAGGCCCTGAGTTCGATCCCCAGTACCCACCTCTGCAAAATAAATAAATAAATAAATAAATAAATAAATAAATAAATAAAACTAAAGCAAGGTTCAAAGAATTTGTACACTCATGTCCATATCAGCATTACTGATATTAGGATAATAGGAAAAGTCAGAAGCAACCAGGTGTTATGGCTTGTATCTAGATGTCCCCCAAAGCAACATGCAGTCACAGGTGGGGCTTTTCAGAGGTGGATGGATCTTGAATGTGTGATGCTGGGATTAAGGGATGTGATGCCAGGATTGATTCAAGGTGCAATGCTTCATTTATGGATGCCCCAACGTGGGTGTGAGTGCTACCTGCCCTACGGGCAGGTAGCCTGGATAGAATATAAAGGACAGAAAGAGGGCTGCTGTTGTCACTTGCTTCTTCACTACTCTGCCTTCTGCCTACCCTGCTTTGCCATGAACTGTTTCTCTTCTGTGATGGCCCTCTGCTACGCCACCTTCCCTTGGAGCCAGTCAATTACGGACTGAAACCTCTATAAACTGTGAGCTAAAATAAACCTTTCCTCCTTCAAACTGTAAATGTCAAGTATTTTATCTCAGCAGCGAGAAAAATAACTGAGAGACTAAGTATCCATCAACAGAAGACTAAATAAATAAAACGTGGTATATGAATACAATGAAATACTATGCGGCCTGAAGAAATAGGAAACTAACATATCTACAACACAGACGAACCTTAAGGATATTATGCTAAGTGAAATAAACTAACCACAAGAGACCACATATCTGATACTATTTATATGAAGTTTCCAAGAATAAGCAGATTTTCAAAGATAGAAAGTAAACTAGCACTTGCTTAGGGGTGAGGGTGGATGAAATAACAGGGAACCATAGCTAAAGTTTATGAGGTTCCTTTGAGAGGTGACGAAAATGCTCTAAAATTAACTGTGGGGATGGTACATAACTGAATATACTAAAACCCACTAATACATGCACTTTAAATAGCTGAACTCTATGGTTGTATGGATTATATCTTAATAAAGCTGCTTTTAAAAACTACATAAAGGCTGCAAAAAATGACAAAATAAATCTGTGTCATGCTCAACTTAAATTATTACTTTTAATTATTTTTACATGCAATACTTTTATTTTAGACATGGACTACTTTTAATTTGGCATTTGACTAATTGCAATGGGGTCTTCTTTCTCAGTCACAGTTATTTCCTCCAAATATAAAATATAAAAATTATGAAAAACAAACCAAGTATGGTGGCACATGTCTATAATTCCAGCACTCTCTGAGACTGAGGCAGAACGATCTCAAGTTTGAACACTGCTTGGGCAATTTAGCAAGATCCTGTCTCAAAATAAAAAATAAAAACTATAAAAAGTCTGGGGATGTAGCTCAATTCCCAGTATTGAGGGGAGAAAAAAAAAAACCCAGAGAATTATGAAACCCAAACAAATTATGAAATAAAATTTCCTAATGAATGACCATCTAAAAGACCTGTTATTGAGGAAGTGGGAAACTCCACTCTGAGGAGATTTGAAAGAACCTACCCTAACTCTTCATAAGCAGGAGCGAATTCCAGTTGGCATAGCGTGTGGCATAGAGCCTGAGATACAGTAACAGTTATCATCAGTTCTTTTCTCCCACCGCACCTTTAAGTGACACTGTCATTCCAACAACCTTCCTATGTTTGCCATTGCTCTATTACTTCAGGATTAAAAAACAAAGATGAAGCAAAAGTAATTCTGGGCAACACGGGCAAGGTGGGGGGCATTGCAATGCCTGACTTGAAGTTATACTACAAAGCTACCATGATAAAAACAGGATGGTACTGGCAAAAAAAACAACAACAACAACAGCCTAGAGGATCAATGGAACAGAGTAGAAGATGCAGAAACAACACCAAGCACACTCAGTTAACTCACCTTTGACAAAGGGGCCAAACACCTTCACTGGAAGAAAGATAGCCTCTTTAACAAAAGGTGCTGGGAAAAGTAGCTTTCCACATGCTGAAGATTAAACCTAGACCCCAATCTCTCACCATACACTAAAATTAAAATGAATCAAAGACCTAAATATTAAAACAGAAACACTTAACCTGCTGAAAGATAGAACAGGCAAAACTCCTGGAGACATAACTGTAGGAAAAGACTTTCTGAACAAAACACCGATTGCTCAGGAAGTATTACAAAGAATCAACAACTGGAATAATCACATCAAATTAAAAAGCTTTTGCACAGCGAAATAAAACCACCAACACAGGGAAGAGACAACCCACAGAATTGGAAAAATATTTTACCAGCTACTCCTCAGACAAAGGACTAATACTTAGAATATATAAGAATTCAAGAGTTGGGGACTTAGCTCAAGTGGTAGAGTGCTTGCCTAGCAAGCAGAAGGCCCTGAGTTCGACCCCAGCAAAAAAAAAAAAAAAAGAATTCGAAAAATTCAAAGCCCCCAATTTAAAGACTCAACCTAAAAATGAGCATCTGAAATAGACACTTCTTGACAAAGCAAACAAATACATGAAAAAATGTTCAGTATCCCTGGTCTTTTGTGAAGTACAAATTAAAACAACACTGAGATTCCATCTCACTCCAGAACAAATGGCTATCACCAAGAAATCAACCAATAACAAATGCTGGCAGGGGTGTGGGGGAAAGGAACCTTCTCCATTGTTGGTGGGAGTGTAAACTGGTAACCATACAGAAATCAGTAAGTATGGAGATTCCTCAAAAAACTAAAACTACAGATTCCATTTGACCTAGCCTTTCCCTCTCTTGGTATCTTCCCAAAAAGAGTTAAAAGCTTCATACCAAAGTGATCTATGCATACCCATGTTTCTAGCAGCACAATTTATAATAGCTAAATCCTGGAAACAGCCATATGCCCATCAACAGATGAAATGACAAAGAAAATGTGGTTTTTATATATAATACAGTACTACTCTGCCATAAAGAAAAACATGAGACATTTTTAGGTAAATGGAAGCACCTTGAGACCATAATTTTAAGTGAGATAAATCAGACACACAAGTTTAAATTTCATATTGTTTCTCTTCTGTGAGAAACCCAAAGGGTAAATAAGGAGCAAACTGGAGGATAGATACTGGGATATAGGAAGAACACATTAAAACGGGAAGAGGAATAAGGTGGGGAGAGGGAAGGAAGGGAAAAGGGAGTAAAAAAAAAGAGAATGGAAGGAAAAAGCGGAAACAAAGCTTTTGTAAATGGAGAGAAGAAGAAGGGTTGAAGGGAGGAGAAGAGAATGAGAAAAAAAGAATTAAGATATATTAGGTACAGGTACAAATGCTCTATGATGACTGTGATCATTATGTACAGCAAACATGTACTAGTAAAAAAATTTAAAATTTTTTTTTAATTTTTTTAAATGTAATAAAGATCAAAAGATTTTTTTTTTAAATAGTGAAAAACAACGACAATGACAACAGTCAGTGCCCTTACCATTCCAACTTGGTCAATGGTCTCTTGAACTCTGTCCAGAAGGATAGAAATAACCTTAGGATGAACAGCTGCAATGGCCCCCAAAAGCTCGCGACCAACTTTTGAAAAAGTCTCTCTGGTGGACAGGATGACATAAGACACCTGAATGACGAGTGGAAGGAGAGATGGCACTTTTAATACCAATCATTCATCAAAACACATTTCCATAGTTTTTTCAAACAAAACAAAAAAATCTCACATTGAGCCTCAGTTCACACTATGTTCAGAAAGATGTCAGAATTCCAGACAGCAAACTGTCTGCCCTGAGGCTGGACAGTGAGCAGAGAGGGAATGCAGGAAGATGGTGACTGTTCCTAAAAGCAGCACCGAGTGCTGGATTAGAAAAGTATCCCGCTGGCCACAGGGGAACCTGCCTGCGGCCCCAGGGCTGGGCATGTTAAGCAAGGAGGAGCGCTTGAGGAGTTCGAGGCCAGTCTGGGCAACACAGCAAGACACTATCTCGAAAGAAAATGGAAGTTTGTCAGTAGTAATGAAATGATAGTGTCAAAACTTTTCTAGTGCTGAGGAAATCACTAAAATGATGAAAATCATAATGTATTTCATGGAAATACATTATCTGTCCTACAACATAAGATCCCTAACTACAAGAGCTTCTAAAATATCAGTGTTAACTAATTCCTCTTGAACTACATCTTTCCAACTATAGTTTACAATCCATTCATGTCAATAGTGCACGCCCCCATGCCCAGCTAGAGTTTTCTTTCCTAATGTAAGATGGCCAATTAACAGCAGAATTAAATCAAAACTCAGATTTTCCAAATCTAAATTCAATATTCTTTCTACCACCTCATTTAAATCAATTTGTAGGCCCAGGTTCTCTGTTACTGGCAAAGGTAAAGTGGGATTTAGAGGGGGGTAAAGGTAGATAGTGAGGGAAACAGTATAAAAATTCTAAGTGCCATGCTGTGCCAACTTTTCTATCCTTAGGAAAACTCTTGCATCAATGTCAAGAGATGGAAGAGGGAAATGGAATGGTGTAATTCATGTTTTTAAAACCCCCTATGGCAAAACATAGTTTGTCTAATTCTCTACCCACTTCCATGGTGCAGAGAGTATCTAAGTAAGCCATACTTTTAAAAAGCAATACCAAAAGAAACAAATGGACAACCCAAAAGAAAATTTTCTTTTCTCATTCATTAAACTTCATATTCTAACCTCATATATCTCCAGAACAATAATTTTTATGAAGTCTTCATCCACGTTGGTTCTTCTGGCCTGAGCCATCTGAGCAAAAGTAGTCAGAAGGCAAATTTCCTCTGAGCTATTCATGGAAGAAAGACACTTCTCAAAGTTCGCAAAATGTTCTGGGTCTGCAAGTTCATATCAAGAAAATTAAAGTGGAGAATGAATAAATTCATGTATTTTAGTTACTCTTCCAGAAAGGATATAAAAGATATTTAGACTCAAAGATACTTAGAAATATTTAAAGATAAAAAAGGTCTTTAAAAAAAAAAAATTCTACAGGTATCAGGAAGCAAGCTGGACCATCCAGCCCCTGAAATTCCAAAAAACTCTAAATATAACACAGCCTCTGAGGAAACATTTAACATCTCCAAGCCTCAGTGTCCTCATCAGTCACAAAAGGTTCTCCAGAAAACCAAATGACATGTCACTGGTAAATGCAGCACTATGCCACCAAATGAATCCCCTGCTGACGTCACGGGCAACCTGGAGCCCCTCGGTAACTATCAGCCCCAGGAATGAAGCCACTAGCAATGAACTGCTTCAACTGGCAAACTACTCGCTGCTGAGTACAGAAAGCCGGATAAAAGATACTGGCTTATAAACGAAGGGTAGAAACAAAAAATTAGTTAAAACACGACTAAAATACTGACGTGTACATCAATATGGAATATGTTCTGCCTAGCTTTCAAAGGATGCTGTGAAAACAGTATTTTGTCACTAGGAGCAGTACTGACTTCATGATACATGACAGAAAACTAGGTATTGCAAAGGGAAAATTTTAGAAGAAAAATAGCCCATTTAAGAAATATAATCCACAATGGAAATTTCCACAGTAAGAAGGTAATAAGCCAACAAATATTTTCATATGTTTACACATTTGAGAAATCAAAGGTAGCTCATCAAATTGCCTATATTTTCAAATAACTCCATGGGGCACTTATCAAACCAATTTTCATTTCCTTTCCCCAAACTGGATTTACAATGGAAATTACTACACAGAACATCCTTAGAATAATAGAAATTGGAATTATCATTCTAATTTAGAATGTTTTAAGGTACATTCAAGGGAGAGGCCTTACATTTTAAAGAATTCTATAAAAATAAGAAATGTAAAAGAGAACTTTCTAATTAGCTTTTAAAACACTATCCTGAGAACAAAAAACATAAGCACAATTATACATTTATCAAATTCGTTATGATTCTACTTTACTTGTGGTCATAATGCTGATCATACCAGAAACAAACAAAAAGAAGCCAAATTAAATCAGGCCAATTTTTAATAATCACTGCTGAGAAGCCCACTAGTTAGTGGTTAAAATCTGTTCTTTTCGAACAGTGATTTCAGGATCACATTATCTCCACTGTCACAGCTAAAGGAAAATTGACTATAAGAAATACGAATTTCTAATATTTATTAAATATAAAACATGTTAGGAAGGTTAAACAAAAAGCCTTAGGCTTCCACAAACACAGTAAAAATTAAGCCACCCTCAAAAAAAGACATTTAACGAAGGAAGCCTGGCATGGTGATGCAAGCCTGTACTCGTAGCAATTGGGAGGCTGAAGCAGGAGGAGCTCTGAAAATTTGAGGCTAGCCTGGGCTACATAGTGAGTTTAGTGAGTTCAAGGCCAGTTTGGAAAACATAGGGAGACCATGTTTCTTTTCTATTCTTTTTTTTTTTTTTTAAAGACAGGGTCTTGTCTTAAAAAGAGACAAGCAGTTCAGGCTGGCCTTGAATTCACTATTGAGCCCAGGATGGCCTTGAACTTATGGCAATCCTCCTGCCTCAGCATCCCAAGTGCTGCGATTACAGGCATGCGCCACTATGCCTGGCTTGAGACCCTGTTTCCAAAAAAAAAAAAATTAACAAATGAGAAGATGTTAAAAACTATCAAATGAGAGCAGGAGGCTGAATGTAAAGATCCTCAAGGTTCAAACCTAACAAGGCAAATGAAACTTCTCTACTGTGTCACAGTAACTTGTGTGCCAGGCAGTAAAGGCTGCAAGACTGGAGAAGGTAACAGGGCTACAGGAGCCTAGAATCCAGAGCGACAGCTTCCAGCCCTGGACCTGAAGCTCCATGAAGAAGCCCGGCTGGTACCACCTCCTCCTGGCCTACAGTCACAACCACTGCAGCGCCAAACTGCGGACAGCTAGCTGTGCCACAGTGTGCAACAGGCTTGCTGGGGTAAGTGCTCAATGAAGGGAGGCAGCTGTATGAAAAGGCCTAACCAAGACTAAACTAGGTAAGGAGGTGCTGCCCACCATCCCAGGTGGTGCCAAAGAAAAAGTCTGTTTTCTGTGTTGTACCGTTTCACCTCCATATTAGCTGCCAAGGAGCAATCAAAAGCTGTGAAGTGCTCTCTCCTTGCTCACCAGCAAGCCTACCGCAACTACAAGGACAATCTAATGCAAGCACCTCTCCGGCAGAGTGCAGAAGCAGTTTATAAAGTAGAACAACATAAAGAATCCAGAGCTACTTCTGTACAAAAAAGAAAAATGGAGAAACAAAAGTGGATTCATGTAGAACACTGAAACAAAGGGGAGGTGGGACAAAACAGAAGAATACATCAGTCTAGAAAGGGAGGAAAACAGAAACAAAAAAAATCATGAAAGTCTACAAAAACTTTGAGCTGGGGATTTAGCTCAGTGGTTAGAGCATTTGCCTAGCAAGCCCAAGGCCCTGAGTTCAATCCCAAGCACCAAAAAAAAAAAACAAAAAACCCCTATTAAGGCCAGGGATGGTACCACATGGCTGTCATCTCAGCATTGTAGGAGAGGGTGAGGCAAGAGAATCTCAAGTTCAAACCCCAGCTGGGCAACTTGGTGAGACTCTGTCTCAAAATTTATAAAATAAGAAATTGCCGGGCCTGGTAGCGTATGCCTGTAATCCCAGCACTTGGGAGGCTGAGGCAGGAGGATCACTGCCAAGTTTGAGGCCAGCCTGCACTCCATAGTGAGTTCAAGGCCAGCCTGAACTACTTAACAAGATCCTGTCTCAAAAAACAAAAAAAAAACAAAAAAAAGAAAGAAAAGAAAAGGTAATAACAATAATTAAAAAATAACAAGGCTGAGGAGGATGTGGATCAGTGTGAAAGCCCTAGCAGTGTTCTACCAAGTTTTTTTAAATATGCAGGATAATTGTTTAAAATCATTATAGTATGTATCCAAGTAAAATGTCTGATTTTTTCAAAATTGTAACAAAAGCAAATAAGTACCCTATAGTTCAGTGTTGCCATGAGATTAGAACTTTATCAGCTTTTCACCAAAATTATTTTAAAGTAAATTTATCTACCTCTTTACCTACTTTATAAAAACAATAAAACTTACTTTTAAAAACAGCAAAAAAAGATATTAGTGGAACAACAGACATAAAACTTTAATAAATTTCCAGACAAATAATTTATACTTGCTAATCTGACTAGAATAATTTCTTTATATATACAAAAAGTGATTCCCAAGTCAGGAAGTTAGTTATTGTGTTTATTGACATACTGTCTGGAACTGACCAAATTTAGATTTCAGATATGCCAGCTTCTACCTAATAAATTCCAACAATGAAGCAGTCCCTCAAATTTCAAAATCAATAGAGTGAAACATTCTCTTAGTTCTTCTACAAGTAAAAGGAATAAAGCCATGAAGATGTGCATAAGACAGAGAAATCTAGAGCCCCCTGTTCTGGCGAAGCTGTACCTTGGAGCTGCATCTTACACTCGGCAGGCTGGGGGGCGGAGCAAAGCTGCTGCAGGTTCCCATGTTCCACCTGATGCATGAGGTAGAACAGCTTCCACAGCATCTGTGCAGATAGCGTCCCAAAGGGCATTTCAGACATAAAGAGCCAAATGCCAAGTCTGTGTGTTTTAACAAAGCAGAATTTTGAATATTAATTAACTTCACCATATTAAAAAAGTAGAAACAAATCTTCAGTTCACTCAGATTAAAAAAAATTCTTAAACTACTTTTCTAACACGCTTTGGTCATAAGCACTTCAAGGATGGATAACAATAACAGCAAATACAAAGCGTTTAGTCTACGCCAGGTACTGCTCCAATTGATATATCACATATGTATGAAATACACATGCACACACATGCAGCTATGCACATGTGCTGGTACACACACACACACACACACACACACACACAAAGCATCCCTTATCTAAAAAGTTTGGGACCAGAAGTGTTTCACATTTTGGATGAGGTGGGGAGAGGTTTGGAATACTTGCACGTATGGAATGAGATATATCCAATTTGGGACCCATTTGCTTCATACATACCTTCTCATATAGCCCTGCAGGTAATTTTATACAGTATAACTTGGTTAAGGTTTGTGTCTAGATGTCCCCCAAAGGTTCAAGCAGTCATAGGTGGTGCTTTTTCAGAGGTGGCTGAATCTAGCATGCATGATGCTGGGATTAAGCGTGTGTGATTACTGTATCCGTCCACTGATTGGTCTGGTACCACCCTGGTCCCAGCAGCCTAGACAGTATAAAAGTGGCAGAAAAAAGCTGCTAAGGTCCCCTCTGCTAGCCTTGTTGCCATCTGTTTACTGTGAGAGGTTTCTCCTCTGGGATGCTCCTCTGCCTTGCAGCTAGCAGATTTTGTACTGAAACCTCTACAAACTGTGAGCCAAACAAACTCTTCCTCCCTTAACTTGTGGGAGTTGGATATTTTGTCTCAGCAATGAGAAAATTAACTAAGACGGACTTCAACCTCTAACAAGAGAACAAGTGTAGAATTTTCCACTTGGGACACCATGTCGGCACTAAAAAGTTTCAGATTCTGGACTTTTTCAGATTAGGGATATTTAATCTGTGTATAATATCAATTCACTCCACCCTAAACAAAACCAAGGCAATCGTTTCCGGTATTATTCCCAATTTATACATGAGGCTAGTAAGACACAGATACTAAAAAAGCAGAGATGGTTTTGAAGCAGAGACTCTTTTAAGATCTGAACTACCTAGATGGGATGTGTGCTAAGCTGTATGCATGTTCTCATGTACACAAAGACATACGAGCAGCAGGTGAGAGAAGAATCAAAACCATCCAGTGGGTCCTCACTGTTCACCGAATGAAGTTCAAACTCCTTGGTCCCATATTCCAAGGTTTCCACATCACATCTCTGGCTCCTATTTCCAACCAGAGTCTCCTCTGCATTCAGAATGTCAGAGCGCTCTGACAGTCCCCTGCACCTCCAAGTGATGTGTCAGGTGTCGTCGCCATCCCCACCCTTCAGGACACCTCCATGGGAACTCCACCTTGGCACTACTGCAGAACTTCATTTACACCTGATTTTGGCCCTACCACAACTTCCACCAGTGGTTCTCACGTTGTAGTGGGCAGAAAAATCACCTAAAAGCTTTGTGTAAAATACAGACTCCCAAACCCCACCTAGAGATCTTGACTTTGTAGGTCACATTTGGGGCCCAAGAATTTGCATCTTTTAGGTTCATCCTTGATGACTCAGACTCAAGTGATTGTTTTCCTTTTCTTTCTTTTCTGGTACTGGAGACTGAACGCAGGGCCCCGTGCATGCTAGGCAAGTGCTCTACCACTGAGCTATATCCCCAGCATTTTTTTTAACTTTATTTTGAGACAGGATCTCACTAAGTTGCCCAGGCTGGCCTCAAACTTGTGATCCTCCTGCTTCAGCCTCCCAAGTAGCCGAGGTAACAGGTATGCACCATCAGGCCTGGCTGAAGACTCCAGTCTTAAACCACACTGTGACAAACACTTCAGGTACTATAATTTATAAACACAGATTAGTCTACAAATAACTTGAGAGCAGAAACCAAATTTTGTTCATTTTAATTTTAACCAGTTTATAACCAGGGACTTGTATTTTAATTATCAGCTACCTAAAGTACAGAGTCAAAAACAACCAACACTTAATAGATGCTTATTAAAGCACATATATCCATGTGAATATTTTCACTTTAAAAAAAAATTTTGAAATAAGAAATGGAAGGAAAGAACGAAAACAAAGCTTTTGTAAATAAGGAGGGAGGAGGGGGTGAAGGGAAGGGAGGGGAGGGGAATGGGAAAAAGAGAAGCAACAAGATATATCATGTACAGGTACAAATCCCCTATGATGAACGTTATCACTGTGTACATCTAAAATGTACCATTGAAATAAAATTTTTTAAAAAACCTTTAAAACAAATAGACATTCAAAACTGTCACTATATACTGAGCACAGCTACAAACTAACAAATTACAAAGGAAATAAGTTTTTTAAGAGAAAAACAAAAAACTAATGAATAATATTTGTCTAATCTTCATCTATGAATCGAGGCCAGCTAAAGTGGCCCAAGCCCACAGTGACCTAGAAAGGAACAGCTGGACGACTGAGCAAGAGGTGAAGAAACTGTTTTAAGGTTTCTGTTTTATTAATTAAACATCTGAACACTTCACATAGGATTTAACACTGTAATATAACAGATCCCAAAATAATGAAGGGAAATTGTAGAGGCCAAAAGAGGGTATAGTTCAGGGTATAGTTCAGACCACATGGCAGGTATGTAATAAATGTAGCTTAGGTTTCTGTTGTCTGTCTTTTGATTTGATTTGGTTTTAGGGGGGAGGATCACTATTGTCAGAATTTCCACTGGAGAGCCAAATAAATTTAGATTTTGTGGGTTTAAATCGTCTGATTCTCATATAATGTATTTCCTACAATAAATCATATTCAAGTACAATAGCTCTCAACATTTTAAAATTTAAGACAGTCATCTTTGTGACTGCATATATAACAAGTAGGGTTCACAGCTCCTCTCAGCTAAGCAAACACAAGAACAAACGCTGGACAGAGGCAGAAGGCTCCTCCCACTACCACAAGCTTCAGTGGGTGGGCCTGCTCGGGATCTGCTGGATCTCAGGAGACCCCCAAATTTAGGATGTAAGAGTAGCAAACGTAATCTAAAGATAAATTTGTATGTCCAAGTTCTATTTATGTTAAATCCACGCCCTCTGGGTGCCTAAAAGGGTTAACACTGACCTAAGTGCCCCGAGCTTTCTCTAAGTTATTCTGTTCTTTATCTGAAACCACACAAGGACAACCATTCACATGTAAAAGGTCCTTCGTGGTTTAAAAAGTATTTTGAGCAGGGCGTGGTGGCGCAGGCCTGCACCCCAGCACTCGGGAGGCTGAGACAGGAGGGTCGCTGCCAGTTCAGAGCCAGCCTGGACTACACAGCAAGCTCAAGGCCAGTTTGAACTATATAGTGAGATCTTGTCTCAAGAACAAACCAAAAAGGGGGGGGGGGTGTTCAGAGACTTAGCTCAGTGACAGAGCGCTTCCTAGCAAGCACAAGGCCCTGAGTTCCCTCCCCAGCACCGCCCTCCCCAAAAAGTATTTCTACATATCACTACACTGAACCCTGGTAACACATCCATGAGATCAACAGGACGGTAGTACCAAACCATCTCCATTTTATACACGAAGAAAAGTAAGACCACGAATATTACATGATCTGCCCAGGATAACTGTAAACGGCAGACCAAGACTCAAACTCACTACACAGAACAGACTGGTGACTGAATCAGTACAGACAGCTAGCTCAGGAGAACACAGAAGCAGGGAAGGGCTCGTAGGTGAGGTCAGACCTGGAAAAGATGGTCAGCCCACATCTCTGAGAAAAGAAAGAGCACCATCCTGAGGCAGAACCTGCTGCTACACTTGGCCAGCGGCTAAGGAAAGGCCGCGAGGATGCACAGCCACGTCCCTGCCTATGCCTGAAATACGTCCTGGGCCGAAGCGGCCCGAACAGAATGCTCAGAAGACATTTACACAGTCAAGATGAGACCAAGAATCACAGGACATTTCTGTTTGTTTCTGTGTTGTTTCTGTGGGGGTTTGTTTTTTGGCTTGTTTGTTTTCTGAGACAGGGTCTCCTCACTGTGTAGTTCAGGCTGGCCTCAAATCTGCAGCAATCCTCCTGCCTCAGCCCGCTGAGTGCTGGGATTATAGGCATGTGCCACCACGTCTGACATTTCTGTATTTTAAAATCCTCAGAGTAAGATGAGCCAATCACTGCCTACTGTGTGTCAGAGTAAGTATGGAAATTCAGTGTATAATGAAACTTATCCCTATTTTCCTCTGCTCATTTATGGTTGTCCAGAAGAAGTTCAGGGGTGGAAAAATGAGACATCAGACTTCAGTTATTTTAAGACAGAAAGAAGCCTGAAACATCATTTCAACCCACAGGGCATACACTACAGATAGGCAAAGTAACAGCCAAGAAACTGCCCAAAATAAGAAATAAATGAAATACACTAAGACATTGCTACAGAGACCCACGTTAGTCAATTGCTTTCACTCTAATCTTTAGACAAGCCAAGAAGTCTCACCAGGTATCATGGAATATCTTACCTTTTGGCTTTCAGCACATGCAGGACAGCCCTCAAAAACAGTTCATCGAATTCAACCTGTAACTTCTCCATGGAATAGGGCTGCAGGGCCACTCCAACACCTTCATTATGGCTCACAAACTGTGCCCAGTGGTCACTCACATAGCCAAGGGTCATCCTAAGCATGAGTAAAGACAATTCAGTGTTTTTCATTCATTCACTAGTATCAGCACCTTTACATCACCTTGGTAGGGTTAATGCATTTAAACACATATTTACTGAGCACCTACTATCTTCCAGGTTCTTAAGGTAATATAATGAGGAAAAAGAAAAAAACTTACCCTCCTGAAGCTTGCATTTATTGAAAAGCAAACAGACAACAAAATAAAGTAAAATACATAGTCTGTCACATGGTTGCTAAGTGACATTGAGGAAAGCAAAGCAGAGAAGAGGAGTAAAGTATGACTGAAGATGAAAGAATGTGCAGGGCTAAGGCGGTGGGAGTAAGAGAAGTCTCACTAAAAGGGACATGGAAAAATTTTCTGCAACTGGAAAGTATGAGAAGAACCTGTGATAAATACAAAAACAAAAACAATGGAATAATCATAATATACTATATGATCCAAACATGTTAATATTTACATAATTATGGGCCCCCGTTGTGACCTACAAAATCAGGTGGGGGTTGGGAGTCTGTATTTTACAGAAAGCCTCCAAATGACTTTTCTTCCAATTCAATGTGAGAACCACTAATGGAGGTATGATAATGTCAAAGTCAGATACGAATGGAGTTCTGCGGTAGTGCTGAGAAAAGATAGAATATTGATTGAAAGACAGTAACAACAATTTCTTTCTTTTAGTTATTGAGAGAATAAAATGACAAAGCACAGTCCTAGTAAGCATGCAATCATACATCATATATGTGGGCTAAAAAACAAATTTTATGTTTGGCTTTATTTATCAAAGCACAATCAGAAGATGAATAATCGAACAGACTTCTGATTAAAAAAAACAGACTTTAGCTTTTAAGAAATTAATCTCCAGATCAAAACCAGCCATCCCTCCTTCCACAGTTTCATTTCCCTTACCCTCCACCAACAGCTTGTTTTAGACCTTAAAAGTGACACCCAGTTATTGAGGGCATTCTGAAATCTTTTACTTGGTCTCATAAAGTTGATAGATACATATCTAAAATAAATGAATAAACATCAATTTTGTTTTCAAACAAAAGTAGGAAAGAAAATTTTGTACTTCTATGATTTCTTTTTCCTAGAAGAAGTTGAAAAAAATAATAGCCTACATATAGTGTAAGCTATAAAGAATCACTCAGTAAAGACTGTGGATGAACAAAAAAGGGTGGGCATGGTACAAAATTAATTCAAAGAAAAGCAGTACATATTCTCAAAACAATAGAAAATAAAACTATAAAATCCACTTTTCACTCAAATATAATAATGCTTTTCCAGTTCAAATATAGTGGCCACTAATTACGTCTTTGCAAATCCTAAAATGCTATATCCCATAAATTAGAATAACAATAAATAAGAGAAAAAATAAGAAAATAAAGACATAAAAGAGCCATGGCCAACTTTCAACACTAAGCATCAACTGCAAGGTGGAAGATAAGAGGAAGATAAGACTTGAAGGATGCAAAAGCAGCAGAAAGAGCCTGCATGTGCCTTGACTCTTCTCTCCAGCTCAGACTTCAGTCCAGTTGCAGCTCTAAAGATCTTAACTCCAAGAATAACTGCCTGGCAGATCAGCTGAAGTTGGGACAATTAACCAAATATTTTGACTGGAAGCATTCATAAAATTCTATGTGGTAGGTAAGAGGGAAAAAAATTATTTTGTGAGAAAGAAGACCTAAAGTACAAAATGCCCATCACTCAATTATGCCATATCTATGTCTAATCAAGGTGAAACCAAACACAGACAAATGCACCAACATCATCACCTGATCATAAAACCAATGCGCTTCACAAACTGCCGGTAGCGTGCTCTGTTAAAGGTTTCTAATCCCACAGCCAGAAGTTCCACTAGTGAGTTGGCAAATGCAAAAATTTTCATCATTTCCTGAGGTCTTGTTGTTTCGGGCAAATAATCACCTAGAAGTTAATCAGATAAAAGGCAAAAATTATAATTACTATGAAAAAACAATGAGGAGGATACAGCCGTTAGGCACCTTCATGAGGAAACAAAGCCAAGAGGGAGAGAAATTAACAATCCCATTACTTGAAACAAAATAAAATATAAAAAGTAAGGTATTTAAACTGGGCAACATGTAAACTAGTCATCCTTCTCACATTAAAGCACTAAGTAGGAAATTATAAGCACAACAGAAAGGAAGCCTACAACAGGCAGGAACAGGAAAAGCTCAATGAGGAGTCTAAACAAAAAGCACAGCTATATATTTCCTATGTTGAGTTTGCCACTACCACATTTTATTTATGACTAAAGAAACTGGTCTACCTTTTGCTTTAAACCCAAGAAGATGCTGAAAGAGTTCATGAAATGGAAACTGTGATAAAAGGATAACTAAGTCATCTTCATTAAGGAGAATCCAACTGGTTTCGGGGTCTTCATCCTAAGGGAAAAGACGCAAAGTAATTTCAGCTCATTTGATCAGATCAGATCACACACATAGTATCCCTATGACTCCTCATGGACTTTTCCTCTAGGACTGAGATTTACAGCCTCAGTTCCACAGATAACTTGAAAAGGCTCTGAAATTGCAAGCACAATTTCATATGCATCTGGGTCGTGTCCATTCTTCAAAGGCTGAAACAGGTCGTTAAATTTCCACCCCAAAGAAGATACCAAAAAAAAAAAAAAAATTCCTCTAGTGTGTGAACCTTACTATACAGCTCAGTGCTGTGGCAACATCAATAAAAGAACCATGTACCCAGAACCCAAGTTATTTTCCCTATACTTTTCTTTCCCCAAAATCAAGGTCTTTACAGTACTTAACCGATTCATAAGGAAGCAATTAGCATTTGCTCCAGATGACTGAAATTCAGCTGTCAATTAGTGCTGCTGAAAACAGGATAAAAATACCAGAGATCACAGATAGAGATTATCTAGGGGATATCATTGGGGTCTTTTTGTTTGTGTTAGAGCCCTAAAGTCATCTTGAAAATCAACTTAACTTGTGTCCTAAGATATACATTAAAAAAGGAAGGAAGGATGTAAAAAGGTCCAGAGTGAGGAATATATCACCTCAATTTCAATACACAACTAATGTAATTCATTCACCATTTCCTTACACCATTCATGTTTACCCCTGATGCATATCCTATGGTTTGATGTAGGTTGTTCCCCATGGTTCATGTGTCGGGAGCACGGTCCCCAGGATGCCAGCGCTGGGAGATGGAATGGAACCTTTAAGCAATGAAGTCCAGTGGCAGGTCCTTAAGTCACTCAGGGTGCTGCTCCTGGAAGGAACTGAGGAAGTTCTCACAGGACCCCTTGGTAGTTCTCACAAGAGAGTTGTTATAAAAACAGCAAGCTAACCTCATCCAGTTCTATGTCTTAATGTTTTGAGATGTGATCATTTCTCCTCCATGTACTCTACCACCTAGTCTTCCCGCTTCCAAAACTGGGAGCTAATTAAACTCTTTTTCTTTATAAAATTAGCCTAGGTATTTCATTACAGTAATTTAAAATAGACCAATACAGTGGCCAAAATGGCTAACAAAGCCTCCAAAACTCCATTTAGGGCAGTAGTTCTCAACTCTGGGGGTATATTAGAATCACCAGGAAGGCAGTGAAACATGTGGGTATGTGGGCTGGGGCTGGGGCAAACGTGTAAGTTGTTCAAGTGATTCTAATATACAGCTAGTGTTGAAAAACCACTGCGCTGCATAATCCAGAGTACCTTCCTCCACAGCTTCTTCTGCTTCAATAGCATCCTTAGCTTTCTCCTCAACTCTTAAATTCTCAAACTTACTCAACTATCAGGGATTGCTAACCAGGAGCAAAGCACTAATGCAGGGCCCTTAGAAATGTTAGTCTCTGAGACTAAACATAGAAAATCTACCCCCTCCCCACAAAAAGACTGCTCTCTTAAGAAAGACTACTCTGGAAAAACACACTGCTCCACTACAATCTTTAAAGGACCATACCAGCTCCAAAGAAGCTCTCTGCAAGAAGACAGGTCAGTCTCTGGCAAAGTGTTTGCATGTCCATGTCATTTACCATTTACTGCTGCTTCACCACC
Organism: Hystrix cristata; assembly: GCA_004026905.1. Lineage (NCBI taxonomy): Eukaryota > Metazoa > Chordata > Mammalia > Rodentia > Hystricidae > Hystrix > Hystrix cristata. The sequence goes on from PVJO010001329.1 coordinate 144,416, forward strand.
TGCTGCAAGTCTTGGGCAGAGTAAAACAACTGTGAAGGGGGCAACTACTTCTGAATGAGCACTTAGGAAGCTACACAGACAAAATCCCCACGGCTGCTATGGCTGCCATTCTGAGAACTATCCACTGCCCACTTTTAACTCCTTATAATAAAGAGAGGAAGATTCTGTGAATCTGATGACTATCACAGAACATCAAATCAGGATCTGAACCAGAAAGAAGCTCTAGCAATATAATCAGCTGGAGGAAAAATTTCTCACAAATATGCTAACCACATATACAGTAGAAAAACTGATAAGCATAATCTCAAGAAATTGGATTTTTGGTCATTAAAATCTCATCAAAGATAGAAAACTAGCTTCTACCTTTCAAATGAGAAGATCCAAATAAGTTTATAAGCATTAAGGTTGAATCCTGTTCAGCCCAGCTGTTCATTATTTAGACTCAGACTATCTGTAGGTAAGACCTCAAACCCCAGGAACTTGTTTATAAAAGAAAATCCTCATAAATTTCATTCACCATGGCTGAATTTCATTCCCAGGTTCCTCCTCCCAGCTGAACAGAAGGATATGCTACAGAACAGGGCTGCAGCACAGCACACTGGCTTACCGCCTGCCTCTGGAGGCTGCATATTTAATGACTGGATGATCTGGGACAAGTTATTTCATCTCCCTGCACTTCAGTTTGCTCATATGTAAAAAGGCAATCACAACAGTACTTATTTCTTGAGGTTGTTGGGAGAATTAAATGAAACAATATACAGAAAGTGCTTAGAATAATACCTGGCACAGTAAGTTCCCAACTTATGAACATTCAAGTTGCTAACTTTCAGAAAAGATCTCGCATTTGGTTTTTCATGCTTTACATTGTATATTTGTGTCAAAGGTGTCTAAGACTCAGTTTATCAGACTTAATGAACAAATCTGACTTACAAATGTTCTCCTGGAATGGAACTCGTTCATAAGTTGGGGACGTACCATACATTAGAACAATTCAAAAATGATTAATCAAAGCAATGCAGACACAACAAATTACCTCTTCTCCTCCCTCATCTACTAGTGTCCAGTTCCCAGATGCAGGACCTGAAGAGGATGGCTTCCACTCACTGGGCTTCATGTGGCACATAAACTCTGCTCGATTTCTGAAGGACAAAGGAAATGACTCCAATGCATAAACACAGAAAGCCCCACATGAGTACATTATAAATCCTATATATACCCCCAAAAAGATTCAGGTATCAACTCACCTTCAACGGCTTAAGTTAATAAATAAGAACTACTGAAAATCAAGAATACTAAAACCTCACTAACTTGGGTAGAGAGATCCTACTCTGAATTAGTAATAAAGCACCTGCAGAAAAGCAGTTACACTACTACAGCTCTCACTCCACAGTGATACTGCATACACAGGGACTGCCAGGAACAGTGGTACCCGCCTGTCATCCTGGCTACCTGGGAGACTAAGGCAGGAGGTTCTCAAGTTCAAAGCCAGCCTGGGCAACTTAAGGAGACCCTGTCTCCAAAATACTAAATTGCAAGAGCTCGGGGTGCAGCTCAAGTGATTACAGCGCTTGCCCAGCACAGGTTCAATCCCTAGTATCTGAATGAATGAATGAATGAACAAATGAAAGAGAAACAGACAGACACACATGGACTCCTGCAGTACCTTCACTCAAACCAGGCTTACAAATGCTGCTGGGGAGGCATGTTTAGGCAACGTGCTTTACTGAACATAAAAGGGTAACCCACAGGTAATGCAGAGGCTTAAGTTCCAGAAGCACATATAAATGCAGAAACACCCGAGAGTAAAATCATGCTACCACTTGTAGGAGCAGGCCCTGCACACAGAGAGTAAGAGAGAAGGGGAAGAGAGAGTTCCTGCCAGCCAGCTTTCCCAAGCTGCTGGCTGGATCTGACAAGCAGGTATAACTAAGACAGCTTCTTCTCAGCCCTTTGGTCCTTTCTCTCTGAAAATTCATCCACTCCTATCTTTACCCAAAAACTTTTCTCCCATGACTTCCAGCTCTATGGCTCTAGTGTTGTCTTTTCAACTAGACAAGTCCCAATTATGAACTCCTTGTGTTTCTGGGAATGTGTCACTTGTATGTGTCCATTTGTATACAATATGGTATATCAATGACCTTATATTTGCCACAAGCAGCTCTTCTGTCTTTTCTGGCTGTTAGCGCTGCCAATGCCCTCCAACCCAAACTCAAAAGTCTAGTCATGTCTGACCCATTCCTTTCCTACATTCTTTATTTAATCAGCTACTAAATTCTTTCCTGGGAAGATGACCTTGGGGTTCCCCTCCCTTGTCCCACTACTATTACCCTAAAGCAGGCTGGGAGGTAGATAGGCTTCCCAGGACCTGAGAAAAGTTGCAGTAACACTATTCACAGTTGTCACAGACCCCAACTCTCCCCAGTCAAGGGTGTGGCCTCTTGAAGTTGGGTTGGGTTCCAGGGCCAGGAGAGACAGATGTTTGAAACCATTCAATTAAAAAGAAGCATGTACTCTTCTGCCTTCACTCATCCTAATCTTCCTAAAATACAACTTTTGTCCTGTTCAAAAACCCTCCTTGTTACAAAGGCCCAACCATATCAAATCAAAATACCTCTGCCTTAATTTAAATGACTTCTATTCTCTAACCAACCCTAGTCATTCACCTTTATGATCATCTTCTTCACATACCTTTACCCCAACCAAGCTGATCTACTAGTCCTCTATCCAGTTACCCAACTTGTACTGGGACCTCTGTTCTCCCCACTTACAGGCTTCCCTAGTCTTTTTCTCCCGGTGAAATGCAACCCATTCTTCAAAGCTTGCTCATCCTCCATGGAACCCTCTTTGACCATTCAGGTCTTTATTCACTACACTGCTATTACTGTAATCACAGATTTACAATTTAGCATTTCAATACCCTCTACCTCAGCCAGCACCAAACCATTTTTTTTAAGGAATATATCATTTCTTTTGTCTGTAGCACCTTTCACAATGACATATACTGTACCAGAAAAGAGATGAAACCACCAAAAAGGGGAACCCAAAAGAGGTTAATAAGCAGCTAAAAAGATGACTTTCAGACAGGAAAATTGGCAATGTTAAGTCCTAAAATGCTATGTCCCTTAGTAATTTTTCTTTGGATCTAGACAAATAAGGAAGCCAGTACTTTGATAAAATGAAGCATTTCCATTTCTACTTCACAAAGGCCTTCCACACTTACTTGACAGGAGACATCAGCAGGGCAAGAGACTGCATGAAATGAAAGACCCCTGATGGGTTGTTCCATACTTTGATCTGAAATGAGAAAAGGTAAAAGAATACTGTAGAACACCAACAACCCAAATGTCCAGAAGCTTAGTTCACAAGCACTCTAACAATAAAGTTGCTGTCAAGATAACAAAGCTGAAACTGGCACCTAATCCCCAAGAGGAGACACAGCTAATGGATTACCCGGCATCACTGCCTCAGCTGTACTCAAAGAGCAGAGGCAGCTGAGCAACTTATGTCAATTACCTGTAACACAAGAAGCAGGCAATACTGCGACTTTAATCCAAAGAGAAAACAAAAGCAAAAATTCCCCTTCATGTTTAAAAGACTCAGGCTTCTCACCATCAGACTTAAGTAAAGGAAATATAGAGAAGTTGAACTTGACATACATTTGGCTCCTGCCTAGCTAGGTAGTTGCTAGGATTAATAAAATGATCCAAAGGCAAGCATCAGCGGAGAAACTAGAAACTGGACAATAAACTCCTAAGTATATGAAAGTTGTTCACAAAGGCCGAGACCTCTGTTAACAGTTAGTAGTTCTTGTTTTACCCATACCAAGTACAGTATGAGATGAATTAGGAAACTATGTTTAAGCACTACAGAAAAAATAGCCCCAGTAAGCCTTCCCACACAGAAACCATACACAGTTAAATACTACTGAAACTACCAAGCCAGGTAGTTTCAAATGAACAGTTGCAATTCTGTCATAATTTCATCAACTGTGGATGGCTCAAGAAGTTTTGGCAAAATTACTCCTACACTTATATACTAGAGCCACTTCCAGAATGTTATCAATTGTTTTAAGTCTTTTTTTTTTTTAAAGCAGTTTCTTCGGGACAATAATTTAATAAAACCCTTACCCAATCCCTCAGAATCAGAAAGAAACAAGTTATACCTGGATGAAAGGAACAGCCCACTTACTAACACCAGCTGGGCACCGAAGAATATGGTTTAGGAGGAAGAGGTGATCTCCAGCACAGCCAACTCTTTGTAATACTGACACCTGAACAATAAAGGATTCATGAGTTCGCTAATTAAAAAAAACAATTTATCTAGCTATCTAAAGCTAGTTATCCAATGTTTAAGTACTTGCAATCGTACAAGAATGACCAAACATGAGATATATATACTACTGACCAATTAAGTTTCTACCACAGAGGCACATGGAAGCCTATGAATCTATGAATACTATGACAAAAATATCCTGAGTAGTTTCTATACAAATCTACTTTTTATTTTCTGGCAAAGTACAAAGCCTATGTAACCAGCCATATGTGGACAGATACAAGTCATTAATGTACTCTATTTTTAGTTGGTAATGGTTCCTCAAGTTCAAATGAGTATGCTTGGAACATCACCCCATATTTTAGAACTGTAGTTGAGGGCTGGGGATTTTAGCTCAGTGGTTAAAGTGCTTATCTCGCAACCACAAGGCCCTGAGCTCGATCCCCAGCACCAAAAAAAAAAAAAAAAAAAAAAAAAAAAAAAAAAAAAAAAAAAAAAAAACTCTAGTTGAACCAAAAAAACAAAACAAAAAAAAAAAAACCACAAGGCAGCCTGCAACACACCTAACATTGTTCTTAAATTTTCCAAATCCTGACACCTTTCCTCTTTCTCTTAAAAATATGTTTTAAGCAAGACTCATTTCAACATTAAACATACAATGATAAAAAAGAATAAGATATGCAAAATGTTTAAATCAGGTACTTATTTTGTGAATATGCATCTAGTCTTCTATTTGGCACACTTCCCAACTGCCTTTTCATCCTGAGTTCGACTCTGAGCTGAAGACCAAAGATCATTTAACATATCATTTACTAGAGAAGAAAGACTTTAGGCTCGATAAAGCACTAGAAAAATAACTTATTACCATGTGTCATGATCAAATGTAAGTCACTAACTCACTAAATGAATTAGCTGAAAAAGTTACTGAAGACAAAAATATAGTGAAATAAGAGCTAATTCCTAAATTATTACAGAAATCAAAGAAGTCTACTACCTCTGTTTCTGTTCCCTTACCAATTTCTGCAGCCAGAGAAGAATATCATCATGGAACTGAGTATCTTCATTTACTCTCCTGGTAAACATGAACAAGACACTAATGCATTCCTTGAGGTGACACAGATCAGAAGGAAGGCTTTCTGCTGGTTTAGAAGCTATAAATTAAAGAGAGAAATAAATGAGTCCCACATAAATAGTATTTCAGGGAGAATTTTGGTGTCTTAAACAAAACAATTTAAAATGTTTAGTTCATTCAAGTCCAGCCTGTGCTACATAGTGAGTTCAAGGCCAGCCTGGACTACATAGCAAGACCCTGTCTCAAACCAAAAACATAAAAAAAAAAAAAAAAAAGTAAAATGTTTAGTTCAAACAAAAATCAAAAAAAAAGTAAGCTCCATCAAGATATTTGAATTTCTAGCAGGCATGGTGGCTTCTACCTGTAATCCTAGCTACACAGCAAACTGGATTACAAGTTCAAGGTCAGCCCAGGCAACTAAGCGAGACCCTCTGTCAACAAAATAAAAAGAGCCAAGGATATAACTCATCATTCCCTGGTTCAATCCCCAGGACCACCAAAAAAAAAAGGTATTTTAATTTCTACTAGATAAGTATTTCAAAGTAAGAAAAACTAAAAATGTTTACAACTTTTTTAAAATTTGAAAATAAGCAGATCTCTGGCCCTACCCCCAATTCTTTGATTCGTTAAGAAAACAAAGAGGGGAAAGGGAAGAATGGATTTTTAAAGGGTCTTAGTATCTCTCCCAGAAATAAAAACTGCATAATTCCAGAAGCATATGTAACACTTAACATGTCATGCACTAAAGGCTAACTTCTTGGAACATACTCCCACCAGTCTGAGCCACATGCATGACTGTCCCATCAGGTGGCTCATACCACTGGTGGTACAAATGTATCTAATCATTTTTACCAATCTTTTCATCAATAAAATTAATAGAAAGTCTATATAAATGGGCCAAATCTAGTTAGTTGCTTGAATTTGAATAATTACTGCCCAAATATAAATACTACTCATATTGATTTAAAAACCTATTACAATAATCAACCAATTTGTTTCATTAAGAGAAATTTATTTATATTCATGAATTTCTTTAAAACATTTTATACAACCAAGATGTATCATGTACAGGTACAAAATAACCATGTTGATTATGATCATTATGTATACAATGTACCAATACATGTTCTTGGTAAAAATAAAAAATTAAAACAAAAAAAAATTTTATACATAAAGGCAGCTAATTTGTGCACAGCATATAAAATGTCATAACGTGTTTTGCTGTGTTTGCAGTCACAATGGCACCTGTTTTTTTAGATAATTTTCAATAACATTCTCTTCATCACTTGCATGCATTTCCTGCTGATTCTAAATAAGCTTCTATAAAGTGAATATTTTTTCAAGTAATTTGTGCCCATGGCATTTCTTCACGGGTTAATAAGTTTATCAGTAATTAATTCTCTAAATTTTTTTTTTTTTTTTTTTTGGTGCTGAAGATCGAACTCAGGACCTTATGCTTGCTAGGCAAGTACTCTAACCACTGAGCTAAATCCCAAGCAATTCTCTAAATTTTAACATGGAAATCTTACAAGTATCCCACTGCTGGTATATATAATATACATTTATAACTGCTGTACCACAAATCAGCTCTGTTACAACTTTTTATGCCATTTTAATGTTTTCCTTAAAGAACTGTAATAATGATGACAACTGGTCTGCTAAATCATGCCTTTCTTTGCATTGCTGTAATTGAAGATCCCCTGAGAAGAGACACAAGCCACCCAATGGGACAGTCATGCATGTACCACCAGGGCAAGCCGCCTTATGAGACAGTCAATTCAAATCAGAAGCAAGACAAGACATACGAATTATGGCCTCATCATGAATGTGTTAAAACACAAAGAAAGATGAAAAATTTAGAATATTACAGATCCTCAGTTAAATTTTTTTCTTTTTTTTTTCTTTGGTGCTGGGGATCAAACTCAGGACCTTGTGTTTACAAGGCAAGCACTTTAACCACTGAGCTGAATCCCCAGCCTCTCAGTTAAAAATTAAAAAGAACAGTCCAACAAACTGGACAAGCAAAATAAAGTGCAAAAGACAGAATAAAAAAGTATTCCGAGTTTTAGACTCAAACTCTATTTGAACTCCACTTGGTAACACAGAACGTCAAGGACACAGAACACTAAGGGACATTACAGATAGTGAATGAGCTTCCTGGCATCCTGAAGAAGCACAGAATCACAGCCATGGTGAAGGGAGGCTTAGCACTGCTCCCAACAAATATCTCCACGGCAGATCAATCCTATCCAGAAGAGGCAGTATCAAATTGCAAGTACAACTGATACTTTATGAAACCAACTAGTACAGTCAACTCAACCAGTTTGTATGCCTCAATTATTTTTTCCACTTTAGAACATAAGAAAGGATGAGAACTTCATTACTTACACACCTTGGCCTTGTTGATGAATTGCTAAAGATCTCAGAACAGCTGAGCTGTTGAGCAATGCATAGATGTAAGACTCCACTTGCAACCTCGAGAGCACAGAAGTGTACGAATGAAGGGCCAGAGTTTGGTGGAGGTGTTCAGATTTGGCATCAAATAGCTTCTTCAGCTCCTCCAGTGCATTTTCATTCATCTCTACTCTCTGGTAGCGATGACAGCCAGAAACTTTCACTTGATCTGCACAGATACCCTACCAGTAGATAAAAAGGTAAAATATGAAAACCGGTACTCTTTGCATTTGAAGAAATCAGGTGGTTAAGTATATAATATAATGGCTTCAGTATCATTTCCAAAGAACTAATAATCAGGAGGAGAAGACAACACTACTGTGCAAGAAATAATACCAGTGAATAAATGATCATGTGCCACAGAGAACACCGTCAATTACAAACACATCTTAGAGAAAAGTGACACTAAGAAGAACTCTGTGAGGAAGGGTGCAAGAAAACAATGGAGCTTGTCCCTAAGACTCAGATTGAAAATCTTATTTTCTATTTTATGAACATTGAGGCCAATTTGATATTCCCTCAGCTTCAAGTTACTTCAAAATATCTCTGGATCTATTCTCATCATTCTTTGCAGTTCTGCTCCAACTGCAAAGAATGGATGTGGTGGCAAATGCCTACAATCCCAGCACTCAGAATGCTGAGTAACCAGGATCACGAGTTCACAGTGGGACCCTGACTCAGAAAAAAGGAAAAAGAAACCCCTCTCCTTTCCAAAACTAACTCCTCCAGCCCTGTTGTTGATTCCACCCTCATGGAAATCACATTTCTCTCTAGTATCTCCTCCAGCTTCCCTTCAATGCCAAGCTTCTCAAAAGAAGCTTCTCTTCTTTGCCATCCCTCTCTGGTCACTGAAAAATGGCTTTCTTATGGGCACTGTTATGGTTTGTGTCTAGATGTGCCCCCAAAGCCTCATTCAGTCATAAGTGGGGCTTTTTCAGAGGTGGCTGGATCTAGGATGTGTGATGCTGGGATTAAGGGTGTGTGATTACTAAACTAGTACACTGATTGGTCTGGTACCCACCCTAAACCGGGTAGCCTAGATAGAATATAAAAGGGGCAGAAAGAAGCTGCTGTGGTTAATTGTAGTTTGTCACTTTGCTTGCATTTGCTGTTTTCCGCCTGCCATGGACTGTTTCTCCACTGCTATGCCCCTCTGCCATGCTAACCTGCCTTGGAGCCAGCCAACCATGAACTGAAACCTCTACAAACTGTGAGCTAAATAAACCTTTCCTCATTTAACTTTGGGTGTCAGGTATTTTGTCTCAGCAATGGGAAAAGTAACTAAGACAGTCACCTTGGCCTCTACAGGGTTCCAGCTAATGAAATTTGCTATTTCCTCATCTCTCAGTTTTGACACTCTCCGCCCATGAGACACTTGTGGCATTATGGCCAGGTCTCAAACTAATGATCTGTGGGCTGAATTTGTATTGGAGACATGATTTTCTGGCTTTGACTATACATATGTGCTAGTTAGTGGCCAACATTGTCAATTATCACTCACATAAAAATCCAGGTTTCCAGCTTCTTGTGGAAAAATCTTAAAATGTAGCAATCCTGGACCATCACAAACTCACCAAAACCATCAGCCGGAACTCAAGTCTGGCTGTCTCCAGTAGACCAGCCATGAGCTTCCCCAGTGACCCTTGTCCTACTTAGCCTGCTTCACTCCTACAGGTTACAGGACCAGCTTCCATATTTGATTTCATGACTCCTGCACTACTTTGCCCTTAGACAGGGTTAGCGAGGGTACAAGGAAGACAGTGTGGGCCTAGACAGCATCATAACAACAACAGCTCTGTTGTGTACTCCCGAGGCTCTTGAAAGTTTTATAGAACATTAGTCAAAATACCTGTACAGACATTTGTTCCTCCTTAAAGTGCCACAGTCGGCTTTTAGCATTTTGGCAATCAGATGTCAGAGTAAGCAGCTCAGCTTCAGCCAGCAGCAACTGCTTCCTACATCGTGAGTAATTCAAAAGCAGCTCATAAAATTCATGCCTGTCCTGATGAGCCATGCTGTCAAATTCTTCCAAATATGACTCAATATTCTCCAGCCATGAACCAGGCTCCAAGATCTTTAGCTGTTCTTTTGTAAATGGTATTAGTTCTGGTTGAGATGGGAGTTCTGGGTAGAGTCGTTCACTATAAAGCAAGGGTTTCACGGCCACCAAAGATTGGACTTCTCCAGCAATTTCAGCTGGCAACTGAGGATACAGTTTCTTCACTCTAGGTGACTGTGAAACTTCTTTGGCTTCGTAAGAACTCTGCAAGCCAACATTCTGAAGTACTTCCAAAGAACAACCCAGGGCTTCTTTCCTATTCTGAGTTTCTCTGACTTGTAAATTTTCCATTTCCCGCTGAGTATAGCACACTAGTGTGCTTTCTGAAGGTCCACATTGTACTAATATATGTTCCTCTCCTTCTATAGAGCTCTTGGGCGTTTCAACTTTAGTTCCCATGTTGTATCTACAGTCCACCTTTGACATGATTTCATCAACCTCCGCACAGGCTCTGACCTCTTCCCCTTCTTTTAGGGGCTCTGGGTGACATTTCAGATACCCTTCACTGTCTATAGTCAGGGAGGAGAGTGGTATATCAAACATTTCACTTTTCTTCTGTCCACTGCCATCACTGTGGAGCTGGGAATCAGTTAAAACCTTAGGGTGGTCTCCTTTGAACTCACAAGCTGGAGGAAGGATTTCCTGCTCTTTGGAGGTTTTTGGAAGGGAGATTTCATCAGACTCTTCTGTCTGAAGAGTTTCATATTTCTTCTTTTCCTAAAAATAAAAGTTAATGTGAAATAGTATAACAATAATTGATGCTTTTAGCATGAGAAAGTTTTAAACTTTATATGAAATCTGAATTTTATCATTTAACAAATGGAATATAAATGCACTTCATAAGCAATGTGTTTCATATTTGGTATTATCCAATTTTGAGTACACTGAGTTTGGAGATTCAATAGTCTAATCCTAAAAGAAAAAGACATCAAAGTAAACAGCAAATTACAATCCAAAACTGGGAAAATCTTAACTAGATTGTCCATTATTTTGCTACAGGTTAAGTAAACAGAACAGTCACCAGCTACCTTAGGCCAGCACAGGTTTCTCTTTATCTTAATAAACATATTTACTCCAAGCTCAAGGAGAAAAGTCTAGAACTTTAGCACCGAAACAAACAGCTACAGTATTAGATCATAATCTAAAAATAAAACAAATATTCCTGAGCCTGCATTGATAGGCAATTACCTGCATGAATAAATGTATGAATAAAACAGGTGGGAGCCATGTGTGGTGGCACACACCTATAACCTCAATTCTCTAGGAGGCTAAGCCAAGAGAACTGAAAAGTTCAAGCCTAGCCTGGACACTGTAGCAGCTCAGCAAATAGAAAAAGAAAGGCCTTAATGTAAAAACTTCTGAGAATCAAATATGTACTAAATTTTAATTAACAGTATTGTGCCAAAGTTACTTTCTTGATTTTGAAAATGTTCTATGCAATAGACTATATAGTTACACTGTATAAAATGATAGCACAAGAAGATCTACATATATAGGAACCCTCTGGGTAATACCTGCAACTTTTCACTAAGTCCAAAATTACCTCCAGAAAGCAAAAGCATAAGAAGTTAACCATCAAAAAAGTAAAATGGGGTCTGGGGATTTAGCCCAGTGGTTAGAGTGCTTGCCTTGCAAGCAGAAGGCCCTGAGTTCAATCCCCAGCACCAAAAAAAAAGTAAAATGATGGTTTAAAAATAATTCCAGGCATTAACACATGAACTAAGTAACGTAAGAATGCAGGCTAAATAAAGAAGAAAAATTATGGGAAGTTTAAATAAAGTTGTTACATTCAAATAAACTAAAAATCTGACTGAAATCATTCAAATGCTTCCTTTTCACTATGTAATTTTAAGGAACAGAGTTACCAACAAGTAGTTGGTGCTTTTGGATTATTCTTCTCTGAATGTCCAGCAAAAATAGTTGGCAGATTAATAGCCAAAAAGGTAGGGCCTTAATATGTCGGGAAGAAAAGATAAATGTCTTTGAAATGGAATTTGAGATTAGCTTGCTGAAATGGCCATGGCAGCCAAACATTTGCAAATGATAATGATTCAAGAAGCAATGTGCCCGCTTCACTCTACACCATGAACTGCTGGGTACCAGATGCAGGGGTCAAGCACACAATGCACATCTAATGCAAATCAGTTTGCTAAAGTGCCCAAAATAATGAGTAACAGGAAAACATTACATGAATATTAATTAAAAAAAAGAAAAAGTAGCCTCACTTTCTCAAGTGTAATGTTTAGCATGCTCGATATAATAAACAGGTTTCTCAGATTGGGAGATCAGACAAAAAATTAGGAGGGAAACCAGTTCTTGGGAGTGAGAGAAGTGTTAGTATACTGGTCAGGACAAAGGCCAAACTTCAGTGAAATGAAAAATCAGAAATGAAATTAATGAAACAATTTCATTTACAAAAGCACGAAAAGAACAAAATACTTAAGAATAAACTGAGCAAAAGAAAGGTAAAACTTGCTCTAAAAAATTATAAAACATTATTAAAAGGAATCAAAGACTTAATAAATGGAAATCAGTCCATGTCTTTCACAATATTAAGATGACGATGCTCCTGAAATCCATCTACAGACTGAACACAATCCACAGCAAAATCCCAGCTGCCTTTTTTGCAGAAATACACAAGCTGATCCTTAAATTCACATGGGACTTCAAGGAACCTACAACACACACACACACACACACACACACACACACACACACACACAAACCTTAAAGAAAAAAACAAGGTTGGAAAACTCACATTGGCATTTCAAAAGCTATCTACTGCAAAATTACAGCAATGAAGGCAGTATAGTGATAGTATATGGATAAATAAATCAATAAAAGAGAACTGAAAATCCAAAAATAAAACCATGTATTCATGGTCAACTAATTTTAACAAGACTGTCAAGATAATTCAATAAGAGAGAAGTCTTTCTAACACATGGTACTGGATATCTTCATTGTAGAAGAATAAAATTATACTTATATCTAAAAATTAGTCCAAAAAAAATCATAGACCAGAGCCAGAGGTTAAAGATCAGTGGTAGAGTGCTTGCATAGCATAATCAAAGCCTTGGGCTTGATCTCTACCTAACCTTGCAAAAGAAAACAGGACAAGAAAATCATGGACCTAATATGATAGCTAAAAATTTGAAACTCTTAGAAGAAAACAAGAATAACCCTTGATGACCTTAGAAAGGCAAAGCCACTTTAGACATGGCACCAAAAGCACAAACAACAAAAGAAAAACTCTGACTTCATGAAAATCAAAAACTTTTTTTGCTGCAAATAAAACCATCGAGAAAGAGAAAAGATCAGTCTCCTGGCTAGCTTACCCCCCCCAAAAAAAAACAACATGAAAAAATAGCCCTATTAGGGGATTTGGCTCAGTGGTAGAGTGCTTGCCTAGCAAGCACAGGGCCCTGAGTTCAATCCCCAGCACCACCACCCCCAAAAAAAGAAGAAGAAGAAAAGATAGCTTCACGGAATGGGAGAAAATATTTGCAAGTCAATTATAAGATGTTTATATTTTGAATACATAAAGAACTTGCTTGTTATTGCAATCTTACAACTCTTCGAGAAACCAAGTGCCACTCAGAGAGCTGGAGAACTCAGGTTTATTTACATCGACAGACCCAAGAAAGTTTACATTCTCAAACCCTGGACCCCAAACGAACAAAGAGAGTAGGAGTTATTTGTGAAACCCCACCCCCAATAAGATTTTTTAGGGTACAAACTAATTCATCGACTGGACACACTACTTTTCACCTTATTTGAATACAGGCATTGGTTGATTGCCTTGGTTACAACTTTCACCTACTTTGCCTAAGAATGCAGCCCCCTCCTGCCAATTTGCTTAGTCTCACTGTTTATCTTTACCTTCTTTACAAGGAGGGCTCAAAGGCCACCTCTCCTTCGCATAATACACCAGGAACAAGATGCAGTGGTGTAGTTACATCTGCTCTTATCAGAGGGGAGCAAGAGGAGAGTGGCAGCAATTCCAGTTGCAGCTGCAAGCACTCTAAGGGAATGGGGAAGTGTCATGGGTCTACTATCAGTCCCGGCAGCTGCAAACCCTGAGAACAGGACTAACGGCCGGGCGGGGGCGTGGGGGGGGGGTCGCAAAGCACAAGTTATTTAGATAAAATTTCAGTTTTCCTCCTCAAACTGAGTAATAATAAGATACAAAACCCAGTTTTAAAACAGGAAAAAAGAGCTGAGGATTTAGCTCAGTGATTAGAGTGCTTGCCTAGTAAGCACAAGGCCCTAAGTTCGATCCCCGGCACCAAATAAATAAAATAAAACAGGCAAAAAGATATCTTTGGTCCCAAACTAAAGATATACAACAGCATTCTTTTTTGGGGAAGAGGTGGTGCTGGGGATAGAACTCAGGGCTAGGCAAGCACTCTACCACTTGAGCTAAATTCCCAACTCCAAAGATACACAAATGGCATATGAAAAATGCTCAACATCATTAGGCATTATAGAAATGCAAGTCAAAAAACCACAATAAGGTATCACGACACATCCCCCAGGGTAACTATTGTAAAAAGTTAAATAGTAAATGTCGGCAAGGATGTAGATAAATTAGAATCTGTGCTCACTTTGGCAGCACATACACTAAAATTGGAACAACACAAAGAAATTAGAATCCTCGAACACTGCGTATGGGAATGAACGGACATGATGTAGCCACTATGAAGCACAGGATGGTGATGGTATTATAGACAGCTAAGGCAGAAATATTATAGGCAGTCAGACAGGGCTGGGCCCTCAATGGAGTCAATACACAAGAGGAGAATACACTACAACTATGGCTGGAGGCACATCCATTGAAGGTCAGGCCTCAAGATAAGGCTGAGGGATAAATAAAAACTGAAAATTACACTCATCTGATCTGATAAAGTCTAGGTCACCCAGGTGGGCAACCAAGACCTCCAGATCCACCCTATTCTGGAATGTCTGTATACTTTCCATGTTCATTTGCTATGTGACCTTTTTCTCCATTAGATCAATATTACCTAAGCGACTACACTTGTAATGTTATTGGCTAATCATTTTGACACAGGTTGTACCCACCTCAAGATTTTGTTCTATAAAACTTTCCCTGAAAAGTGGCTCCTTGGCAACCCACTCAGGTCCCCTCCTGTCTCTCAGGAGCTCTCTTTCTCTCTCTCAATAAATTTCCCATTCTTAACCTCCTTTGTCCCTTAGAATTCATTCTTTGGCTGGGGATTTAAGTGGTTAAAGGGTTTGCCTTGCAAGCACAAGGGCCCAAATTCGATCCCCAGCACCAAAAAAAAAAAAATTCATTCTTTGACTTCAGGGAACACGAACTCAGCATAACTGACATCTAGCAGGCTGGGAGTTATATTTTTTCCCCTGTATCAATGGCTGCACAACTCTAATCCAAAGGTCATATAAAAACCAACTGAATTATACATTTTAACTAGGTCAGGTGAATGGTATGTGAATTAACCTCAATAAATCTGTTAAAAAACAAAGATTAAAAGAATTTAGTAAGTTAAGCAATTAATAAAAAGGAAATAAAGAATATAATATAGAAGAGAGGGAGTTAGTTTTGGAGGGTTTTGTTTTGCTTCCTCTTAAACTATATTTGGGATGCTAAATGCTAAAGAGAAGAAAGAAAGAAAAAGAGTGATAGAAACAATCACAGGATGGCCCCAAAATCTTGGCCTGGCAAGTGCTATCTCCCAGATGCACAGGCTACCCCAAAATTTCTGCATCTTGTCCCTTGGGTGGTTTTTAACCTCCTTTTGTCTCTCCCACTATTTCATCCCATCCCTCTCCCCATTCCAGGATCTGCCCTTGCAATTACACATTCTTCCTCTCTCCCAACCACTACTCCCAAACCCGCATCACACAAATCTACCTTCCTGGGAAAAATCACAACCATAAAAATAGTGACAGTTAAAATAGCCAGACAATCAATGAAGAGATTATCTTTTTAACCTTTCTACCCCTCCTGGAAGAACAGCCTCTGTTTAGGCTTTTATTTCCCATGTGGGTGGAACTCACTTATCTAGGTTTCAAGAGTAGAACCAAAGAAAACTCTCCACCCACAGGTACTCCCTATGTTAGGGGAGTACCAGCTGGTACTGGAATCCTAAAATGAAATTATTAAATATTATCCAACAAATATTTATACTAACCATGTGCTCACACACACTCAGAAATGTATCTTTACATATTTCTCAGAAAGCATAAGGAAGATCCAATGAATTCAGAAGAAACTGAACTTTCATGCCTGAGTGTAAATCTTATATTTAAAATGTAAAATTCATTTCATTTAAAACAGGCCTGGGTGGTGTATGCCTGTAATCCTAGCTACTGAGCAGAGTAAGGAAGGATTGAAAGTTTAAAGCCAGAATGGACAATTTAGAAAGACCCTGTCCCAAAAAAATTTTTTTAAAGATTTCTGAAGGGCTAGGGTGTAGCTCAGTGGCCAAGTACTGAACAATCTCCAGTAAGAGAAAAAAAAATTCACATTTCACTTAAAATAAAAAGAAAGCCAGCTTTCAACTATTTTGCCAACTTTAGATAAACAGTGAAAACGATACAAGGACATACTGTATACATAATAATCATAGGTCATAAAATGAAATTTAAATAGCTCCACACCTATTAACTCAATTTATCAAGCCAATGTACAAAAATTAATGACTATAATTTCAA
This sequence comes from Hystrix cristata, assembly GCA_004026905.1. Classification (NCBI taxonomy): domain Eukaryota; kingdom Metazoa; phylum Chordata; class Mammalia; order Rodentia; family Hystricidae; genus Hystrix; species Hystrix cristata. The sequence goes on from PVJO010001329.1 coordinate 160,969, forward strand.
GCAAGACATTTCTTACAACTAAAAATGGTTAAGCAGATTAAGAAGAATCTATATTTTTTTACCTCCCCATAAGTTACATACAGGCAGAGGACAATCTTAAAATCATTCAATGGGCGAAGGTACCACTGGAAAATTATACAGAACTGGAAGTCAATAATAAACACAGAAAAGCATACTTAACTATACATGACAGTAAATATACCCAGAAGTACTGGTGTATGGGGGTTGGGGCTAAAGAACACACAATAAACTATTACCAATAATTATCTCCAGGAGATAGAATTCTGGGCATTTCATTTCTGGAATGTACATTTCTGTTCGTGTTTGTGTGTGTGTACTGATATATAACGTTTTTAGCAATGCAAAAAAGGCAGAGAAGTATGTAATCGTAAAAAATAAAGTTATTTTTATGTTCTGAAAAACAAATGGGTAGTTTCTATTCATCATTTGCAGCTCTTTCTCCATAAAGTATATTAAGTAAAATTACAACTTTCTTTTCTTAAAAGATGAGGTATTTCTTCACAAATAATGATGGCTTGATCTTCCCATTTTATATAATACCTGTCATTAGATTATTTTAAAGGCATGGTCTATTTAAAGGCATGGTCCATGGTATCCCAAGCTCATAGTACAATGCTTGGCACAGAATGAGTTTTAGAAAGGGGGGAGGTGAGTACACCAGCACAACTATCAAGTCATAAATTCTCAGAGAAATTTTCCCAGCTGTCTTTGGGATACACAAGAATACTACACCAGTGGAAAAGCTTCTGGGGGATGAATGTGGATTACACATTTTGCTATGGATACTAATTTTCCTTCGCTACTATTTCTTTGGTATTTCTCTTACTAATCTTATTTCCTGTATGAGCAGTACTTGGCTTGCTTGATCTCTCCTTCCTCCTTCCCATGCTTTCTTCACTTAGGTTTTAGGACACCACACCACATTCTCAATGAAGGGTATGGTGACAAAAATTGTCAGCACCCGTTTCTTGGACAATACACTTCTACCCAGCACATACTGGAGAGTCATAAAACACTGTACTAATGAGGACAAAAAGGAGCACAAGATAGAAGTAAATACAAACATCATCCTTTTCATTCCTGAACGGACGTTTTATCTTTCCTGAAAAGGTTAAAATACACTGACATTGATTTATCTAAATCTTTTTTTCAGGCCTAAGCCAGAAGCCTTGACAATCTGCAATTCTGATATATAAACATTAGTTATAATACAGGTGCTCCTAGAAGATTAACAAAAAGGGATCCCCTGAAAAATGCCTTTATAAAATACAGTATCTACATTTGCCAATTCACATCCTTTCCCGTGTCTTCATTTTCTTATAAAAACCCCAA
>PVJO010001329.1:162421-177307 GCA_004026905.1 Hystrix cristata
AAAAAAAAAAAAAAGAAAGAAAGAACGAACGAACGAACGAATCCCACTGTCACAATGTACACAGTGATCTAAATAAACTTTTGCTTCTCCTATATGCCTTGTCTACTGGTAAATTCTTTTACTACCAGCATCACCTTCTGTATGATATCTGGCATGGCAAAGTGCAGTGGAAACACAACCAACCTTGCTGCTCACTCTCCATGTACTCCTTTGCTTGCCAAAGAATGTCTAACAGACTTTCATTTCAAAATTAACATATCCAAAACTGAATTCCTGATTTTCCCCCCAAAACCTGTTATACCCACTGCCTTCCCCATCTCAGACTTCCTTGATTGTTTGTTCTCAAATCCCATGTTGTCCAAACCTCAGCAAAACCTCTTCAGTCACATTTCAAACACTCCCCTCCGCCTTCACTCCTGCAACTCTATCTGGAGCCACCACCACCAATCTTGCCTGCATAATTCCAACTCTCTGATATGGTCTCCTTGCTTCTATCTCTGCCCTTTCCAGTCTATTCTCAACAAAGCAAGCTCATGATCCCTTAAAGCACACACTGGTTCGAGTCACTCTGTTCAAAACGCAGAGGTAGATGTGTATGTCGCTCTGAGTAAAAGCTCAAAGGCTCACCTTCCTAACTTCATCCCTCCCACACACATCTTGCTCACTCTACCCTAACCATACTGCCACCACGCAGATCTTGAAATAGGACAGGCATGCTACTGCCTTAGGGCCTTTGCTCCACTGCCTCCTGTACCTGGAACCCTTCTCAAAAGCCACAGGTGAACTCTCTTACCTCTTTCACGAAAGGACAACCTTGTCCACCTATTTAAAAGTACAACGCATCCTAGCCTCTCACCAGCAATCCCCAACTCTTTTCTCTTTTTCATAGCATTTATCACTGTCTACCAGGATAGACACACACACACATACACATATATTTCTTAAATGAGTCTTGAGTGGTGGGGTATTATCTCTGTTTTCCCTCTAGTCTAGAATATAAGCTCCTTTAAGGCCAGATTGCTTTGGGTTTTTCTCTTTCATATCCCAGATGGCTAGAAAAGGTTCTAGGACACAAGAGATAATCAATGCGTATGTGTTTGACAAATTAATGGCTCTTAGGAGGCACAAAAGGAGCTACACAATATAATATGGCACCCCACCAACTTCACAAGCACTCATGACAGGAAGGGACAAGAAGAAAAATCAATCACTGAGGCATGGAGCAGGGAGGATGGAGATTTATAGATATTTCAGTGTCTATTATCAGCTTTCCAGGGCACATCTCAGTCCATCCTTAGTGATTACTAAATGCTCTTACTATTATTAAAATGTTGGCATTCAGGATTTAATAGTAACTGTAAAAATACCTTCCATGACTACAAAATTCTCTAACTTTACAAAGCTCAAATCTAAAAATGTACTGTTCCTAGCAGGGAATGGTGATGCACACGTGTAATCCTAACACTTGAGAGATCGAGGCAGGAGGATGACGAGTTCAAGGACAGCCTGGACTACACAGCAAATTAGACGTCAACTTGAGATACACATTGAGACCCTGTTTCAAAAAAAAAAAGCTGTTGTTAACCCAATTTGCCAGGATCAATGAAATCAGGATCCTCAGGGTTGAGGGTTCTTTAGTGAAGAATGATTCTAAAAGAATGAAAACATTATTAGAACAATCTCTCAAATATCCAGCAATGAGCACCAGATACCTAGCCATGCAAAACCTAGCAACATGAAGTCACTCGCCAGACGACTAATGCTGAGGAATGTAGGCTAGCTGCTGGATAAAATCCACAAGCCATTCAACTACCTAGACAATAGTACATGACACTATCCACTTCCTGAACAGTGCCTTAGAACTACTTTATGGCTCTCTAAATAGTTGCCAAATTATATCAAAATGGTAAAGGTTTCATTAATGTAGGACTTTATAACTATCGCCAAGCCATAGCCAGCATTAAAAAATGCATCTATTTACTCTAAAAGAATTGATTTTCTTAGCTTGACAAGTATATGGGTCTTGCTTGTGGAGTGGACTTAATTTATCATACTAGTTAGAGAAAGTTTATTGGAATATATTTTTAAGTGACAAAGCCTGGAAATATGCTTCATTTAAAAAACACTATCAAGTGACTACAGTCCCTCCCTCTGTGAGTTCACAATCTAAAGGAGAAAAAAATTGGCAAAGTAACTACAAGTGAGATAAGGGACATAAGGGCAAGCACAGTGTTACTGGAGAAGGGAGCAACACCAGAGTGATAAGGAAAGTTCTGAATAAGTATTGCTTAAGCTAAGAAATAATAAAGAGCAGTCATTAGTTAGATGAAGAGGGGCTAGAGTTGGCAGAGGAAGCAGCATGTGCAAAGCTCTGAAGCAGTGATGGCCTAACTTTTAGAGCTTTCAACAATACAAAGAGTCTGCTGTGGCACTCGTGCCAATAGGTTCATAGGTTCGCTACCACTGACTATATGGCTGAGAGTCAAAAGAGAGTGGTGAGAGAACTGAGGCTGAGGAGGTGAGGCCAGGTCCTTAATGCTTTGAACCCTAGCCTCTGGGGGATGGGAAACCTTTGAAAGGCTTTAAGGAGTGCCACAATCAGTTTCATTTGTTTGACTGATTGACTGACTGATTAATTTTAGGGGTTTTTTTGTGATAGAGTAATAGTTTATTTTTTAATTAAACAACAACTTGTTTTTTAATTGATTTTAGTTTGACACACGGTCTCACTATGTAGTTCAGGCTGGCCTTGAACTAACAGTGAGCCTCCTGCCTCAGCTTCCTGAGTGTTGGAATTACAGGCATGTACACTCATGCCCAGCCAGTTTTGTTTTAAAACCTATAGGTCTAGCTTGAATTTAGAGAATGTACAGTAAGAATGAATGTGAAGAGGCCAACTCAGCAGAATTCCAAAGAATGGAAGGCCAGGTAGCTACAATGGACAAAAATGGACAGAATTAAGAGAATATTCAGGAAATAAAATTGGCAAGATTTAATGACTATATTTGGAGAGTGGGGAAAAATTGTGTGTCAAAGATTTCTAGTTTGACCAAAGGAATCGGTAGTGAAGGCCTCTTCAAAATTATTAAGAAGAAAGAAAATGGAGTAGTGATTGGTAGCAAATTCAGCCTCTCCAAGATCTAGAATCCAGACACTGGAAAATAACAACTTAAAAAAGGGAGAAACAGATGACCAGGAACTGGGATGGAACTGACAGAAAAACTTGGAAGCTACAGAGAATTTGTAAAGACAGTTCACAATTCAGAAGAAAAAGAGGGAACAATCTGGACTCTCTCCCTGGCTCTTGCAGCCCACAGGGAGGGGAACTGGGCTCCCCAGAAGCCAGGTAAGCACAAAGGACTCAGAGGTCCAGGGAAATGGCAGCAGAGCATGTGGCCTTTGTGAACTGCAAAAACAGTTTGGGATTTTACTCCAGGAGGAGCACTATCCACTAAGAAAAACCCAGGTCCCCACAGATTCACCATCAAATTCTACAAGAAAGGACTTAACACCAATATGCCTCAAACTCTTCAATGAAATTGAAAGGGAAGCAGTACTCTCAAAGTCATTCCTAAAAACTAGCATTACTCTGATTACAAAACCAGAAAAAGACCCAACAAAAAAAACAGAATGACAGGCCGATCTCTTTAATGAACATTGACAGAAAAACCTCCAATAAAATACTGGCAAACAGAATGCAACAAATTATTTTTAAAAATCATACCTCATGACCAAGTAGGCTTCATCCCAAGGATTCAGGGATGGTTCAGTATGTGCAAATCAATAAATATAATACACCAAATAAACAGAAGGAGAAAAATCACATGATCATCTCAGCAGATACAAAAAAAGCATTTGACAAAATCCAACTTCCATTCACGATAAAAAAAAAACCCTGAAGAAAACAGATATGAAAGAACCTTATCTCAATCTGACAAAAGCCATTTATAATGAACCAAAAGTCAACATCATATTAAGTGGGGAGAAACTGAAAGCTTTCCCTCTAAAATCAAGAACAAGACAAGGATATCTGCTACCATGACTACTGTTCAATAAAGTTCTTGAAACATTAGGCAGAACAATCAGGCAAGAGAAAGAAATAAAAGTGATATGTGTAGGAAAGAAAGAAGTCAAATTATACAATATTTGCAGATGACATGATTCTCTACATAAAAGACAAAAAAAATCCACCAGAAGACTCCTAGAATTAAAAACCAAATTCAGTAACATAGCAGGATACAAAGTCAACACACAAAAATCAATAGCACTCCTATACACCAATAATAAACTCACCAAGAAAGACATTACGGAAGCAATACCATTCACAATAGCATCAAGAACAATACAATACCTAGGAATTAACCTGACCAAGGAAGTGAAAGACCTCTACACTGTTACTCTGAAAAAGGACACTGAAGAGAACATCAGAAAATGGAAAGCTATCCCGTTCCTGGATAAACAAAACAAATATAGTCAAAATGGCCATACTTCCAAAATTGATACACAAATTTAATCCACTCCCAATAATCAAAATATCATAGCATTCCTCACACTACTAGAGAAAACATCCTAAAATTTATGTAGGCAATCAGAAGAGACATAGAATGGCAAAAACAATCCTGGGCGAAAAAAGCAAGGTAGGAAACATCAGATTATGGCATCATGTTTAAATTACACCTGCTCTGAAACATCATCCACTTCTGAGAAAGGAAACTTCCTGTACTTCTGATACTGTCTTCACTGGTTCCTTCATGTAAATTCTGTTCCAGGTAAAACGTCCTAGGGGTAGCATTTAATCTGTTCGCTGTAGAAAATACATAGGAACAAAATGAAAATCCAGACTGCATCTAAGAGCAAATCAATTTAAAACCACGCTAATACTACATGTAGTCTAATCCTGGTAACAGTAAAAACTCAAGTATGTCCCTACTGTGAGAGTCCTGCCCTAAATTAACATCCAGACATTCATGCCTCATCGTAAACAACCAGGACAATGAAAAATAAACAGCAGCACCATCAGTACGACCCTGAACTTTGAAAGTAAAGAGGACTGGCACATCACTAGTCTACCTTATAGCTGTCGCTCTTCATAAAACTCTGCCAAAAAATACCTTCTCCATAAGGAGAGGTCCCTTCCCTCTTTATGCCTGGAAGGGTCGGGAAATGCTCCCACGTTACAAAGGAGAAAAAAGGGAGTCCGAGATGGGGCAGGGGGAAAAAGATCGCTGCTTCACAGCAGGAAACTAGACTCGGTGAAAAAAGGTACGAAAAGAAGGGAGCAAAAAAGAAGAGCCCAGTGAGGTCAGACGAAGGAGAAGGCAAAGTGGCCCCCTGAATGTGTGGCAGGCGGACATGGAAGAGGAATGAACCCAGGGCCGACGTCAACCGGTGGTGGGATCAACTACTGGAAGCGAAGGCTGAGGAAGCCGACTGGAGGAATGGCAGTAGAGCTGGCCGGAGCGGACGGAAAGAGGGAAAGGAAGCAGAGCGCACAGGACAGGGCCTTGGGAGGGCAGGGAGGATCCTCACCTTAGGTTTAGGCCGGCTGGCCTTGGCCTTGGCCCGGCGCTGGGGCTTCACTGCCTCGGCCATAGACCCTGCCTCCGCGCCGTCGGCGTTTGTTTTGGTCAAAATCCTGCGCTGCAAGAAACCAGCCCAGTTCCGGCCTCCTGGAGGTCACATGAGCGCATCTCCACCATTCGCCGACAGGAGGCGGCAACCCGAAGCTTCTACGGGCCGCAGTGTGGGTCAAACCAGTCCGGGAAGCATTTGCACGAGTGGAGTGTGGTCCCGCCCCTTCCCGTGTCCAGGTCACGCCTTCTGAACCGGCGAGGGGTTTCCCAGCCCGGCTCCCCACGCAGGTTGAGTGGGCCCTAGGAGGCGCTCTCCGTGCTGGTCGGTCCCCGCGTCTTCTGGGCTCTCCAGAGCTGCGCTCAACAGGGGACCCCGGAAGGCTCGAGCAGCAGGATTGACAGTCTTATTTTCATCCTAAAATGACCAGATCCAGATAGTTTAAATCTAGATCTTCACTGCACTCAAGGAAAGAAACCTCGAAGTCCATCAGGAGTGCGCTTTTGCTCTTTAGATTACGAAGCCGGGCATAATCGCTGATGCCTGTAACCCCAGCACTCCGGAGGCTGAGGCAGTGGGATCGCGAGTTGGAAGCTAGACTGCACTACATAGTGAGTCCCAGGCCAGCCCGCTGGACTAAAGAGGGAAACCCTGTCTCAAAGGGGGTGGGGTTATGCCTTTTCCGGTGTCACGGAGGTAAAATGGACTGTTTTGGTTTTTTTGTTTGTTTTGTTTGTTTTTCTTTGGTTGGGGTTTTTGTGTTTTGTTTTGTTTTGCTTTACAGTCCTTTGAGACGGGGGGGGGGTCTCGCTGTGTTGCCTAGTAGGTTGGCTTCGAACTCTTGATCCTGCCTCTGCTTCTGGGGTGCCTTAATTGTAATGACGTGAGCCTCCAAGTCTAGCTTTTGAAACTAAGAGTTATTCTTGTTTTTAATTTTGACGAATATGTACCAAAATTACCTCCAATAAGCTGTAGTAATTTTCTCAGCAACCTTGAAAATTTAAACTACTTTTTAATCTCATGAGAAAAAAACTCTGATCAATTAAAAACAAGAATCAGTCGTTCATAAAAGGGCTATAAATCTCATACTATGGCATTCCAACATCGAATATGACTGTGATGCATGAATCAGCCAGAGTCAGTGTTTGTCATCACGGGGGTTCGGTGAAAGCTGCCCAACTCCAGGAAGCAGCCCTGGAGTTTGTTTTGGGGGGGTTTTGGGGGTTTTTTGAGGGGAGAGGTGTCGTTGTTGTTTTTGGTGTTTTTTGTTGTTTTGTTGTTTTGGTTTGGTTTGGGGGAGTTGTTTTTGTTGGGTTTTTGTTTCTGTTTTTGTTTTTGTTTTTAGTGTTTTAGGTTTTGGTTTTGTTTTTTTTTTTTTTTTCCCTCTCTAAACCTTCCTTAAATGACTTCAGAAATTGCCATTCTACAGTATCTATTGCCACCTGGTGGCAAATCCCCAATGGTGACACCTATAACAGGTGATTTCCGAGAAGTCCTTCATTACACAAATACTGTAATTCACTACTTCCTGTATATCTCTCTCTTCCTGTATGTCTCTCCTGCATTATTTCATCATACTTGATTACAACCTAAATTTTGTAAAACTGAGGAGGAATCGTGCTACTTCTAAATTCAGTTTCTTGAGCCAGTTAGCTTACAGGACAAGCAGGTACCAAAAAATGTGCAGACCCTCCTCTATAGATGGAGTCTCTTGCATTAACAGACTTTTATTCTCATAGGCAGCAAAACATAAAATTTTTCCTTTTTTTATTATTCTCCCTTTCACAATAGTCCCTACTTTAAAAAGCAAAAACAGTTAACTAGGTTACAGAAATAGTTATGTGTATCAGACACTGCTAATGGCCGGCTTGTACACTGTGACACATTTCTGAGCATGCAGGCCGATATTCCAAAAACCAGCATCTCCTTGTCTCAAAGCTCCACTTGGCCACATGCATGGCAGGCTGGAGCAATCCTCCACCAGGGACACATGGAACCCGGCATAAAAACACAGCCATGGGTTGCATTGTGTCACCTCCCCAAATTGTTCTGATGAAGTCCAAACCCCTAGAATGTTCCCTTATTTGAAGAGGGCATATTTACAAAGGTAATCAAGTTGAAATGAGATCATAAAGGTGGATCCTGATCTAATTATGACTCTTGTCCTTCAAGAAGGTGATGATTTGGACTCAAGAACATGCATAAAAGGAAGGTATTAGGAGGAAAAAACAGAAAAGTGTCCATCTACAATGTGAGGAACAAGGTGGAGAACACATCTTTCCCTCATAGTTCTCAGAATGAAGCAGCCCTGTCCACAATTTAAGATTGGACTTTCAGTCTCCAGAGCTGTGAAACAATAAATTTCTCATGTTTAAACCACCCAATTTATGATACTTTGTTAGAACTGTTCTAGCAAATCAATACAAACACCCAGTTCCCTTGCCCCTTGGTTGGACAAACTCTAAAGCCTATGTTCTGTGTTGTTTCCTAGAGTCCTCCAGAAGAATTAAGCCCGGTTTCCCTTTGCAGCAACCTAGTTAGTAGTATACCCCTTATTCACTTCCTTTTCTTCCCTTTCTCATTTCTCATTATATGACTGATGTTTTCTGGGCTCACCTCCTAAATAAACTACTTCATCTAAAATCATTGACTTAGGGCCTCCTTCTGGGGGATCTCAAACTAAGTCAGCTGGTATCAGCAATGGTACTCTGAAGTAGAGGGTCAGGCTGGGATTCTCTGCAGTTACTCCCTACCCAGCCAGACGACAAGGGTCTCGATTTAAGTGCAAAGGTGAAGATGTCTCTGCTGCAGCATCAGAGCAATTGAGGTCTCCCTTCTGAGAGACTGCGGTGCAGTGCAGGTGGAAGGGCTCATGCGACATCACTAGCATTTAAAGATACAGAAATAAGTGTAGTTCTAAAGAAAATAAAGTGTGTTGGTTGTCGATGCACTGAAGAAAATCACAAGCAAGCTCGAGTCTCTCAGGGAAGCTGCTGGAGCAGCATTTAAAGAGATGCAAAGAAATAGTTGAAATAAAAAGATGTCTTTTGTAAGACTATAAAGAACTCTAAATGTGGGAATGAATGATGTTTCTTCTAATTACTGCAGCTTTCTTCGGAGGTTCTGATTCATAGATTAGGCAGGCACATCGGCAGTCCCTTATGCCATGTACAATGCATTCTGGATCAGGCTGGAGGAACTCCAGAAAGCACATTTATGTTCTCAAACAGGAAGTGTAGACACAACAAATACCTTCTTCTGTTGCACCTATGCCTCTCCTTCAGCTCATATTTGTGATGGAGGAGAAAGAAAACTCAATCTTGGTTCAGGAATAGGTCAACTATATGGATTAATTGTTGGTCTTTATATCGACTGCTACTACAATACAGCCTCACTCAGGAGTGACTGAAAAACACTGAAGAGAAGTGTTCCCAATAGACAGTGTGCCAAGAAATCCAGCTCATTACCAACTAATTGTGAAGGGAGATGTGGCCCAAGATAGACAGATAATTAATAGATAGATAGATAGAGAGAGAGAGACAGACAGTTCAATCTGGGCAGTGGCACAGATTTGACTGGTTAGTCAGAGAATAAAAGTAGAAGACTGAAGACAAAGAGGTCTAGAGAAGAAGCATGTAGTTGGGCCTATGGGAAGGGACAACAGAATGTGTAAATCTTTGTGTATTTTATCAGTGCCATCTGAGAATATCCAAAACAAGGTGCAGAACAACAAGGTGGCTAAGTAGAGTGAGCTGGCCAACAACATTGGTCACCCTAGTTCTTCCTCAGTGGGCCCATGAACACAATAGCCATGGTGAGAGAAATGGAAACTATCACTGACTCTAGTCTAGTGACTATTGCTAATTATCTGACCAATTAGTGCAGAGGCTGAGGCTAGACCCTAAATGTAGTACTGTGCTACAAAGAGAACAACCAGCCACTTGGTGGTGAATTCATTCCATCAAATCCCTTCCATCCTGGCAGGAGCAGAGATTTCTCACTCTTGGGATTGGTTCCAAGAACGGTTTTGCCCAGCATCATTATTATTGCTGGCTTGTAATATATCCAGTGTACCATTATGGAATTCCACATAACATGACTTCAGACCAGTGTTTCTCAAATTTCCCGTCTCTTGAATAGAAAATTGTTTTCTATGATCACACTCGTAAGGAGACTTTTAGACAATTTTTTCCTAATTGCTACCCCAATGAAATTTTAATACCACACACATATTGTATCTGTTTATGTACTGTTTGTGTACCCATGTTTTAGACCTTTAGGTCTAAAGAGATTTGTTTTGCCCATTAAGAACCAATTTGAGGGGTTAGGGATTTAGCTCAAGTGGCAGAGCACTTGCCTAGTGAGTTCGATCCCCAAAGAACCAATTTTCAGATAAGGGTGTAACCCAGTACTACAACAATGCCTTGGTTCACAAACGCTTCTGTTTGCAAACATTTTGGTTCAAAAACAAAAGCATCCTGCAAAATTTTGCTTCCATTTCCAAACTCCACATCAGGTGACAAACATGACCATGGCACCTTCCCCAAAATAATAAAACAAATTAAGTTTGAAAACCGAATATTATGGCTTGTGTCTAGATGTCCCCCCAAAGCCTCATTTGGTGATAGGTGGGGCTTTTTTTCTGAGGTGGCTGGATCTAGTGCGATGCTGGGATTAACGGTATGATTACTAAATTAGTTCATTGATTGGTTTGGCATAGTTCTGAGTGTAGATAATGGGAAGGCCCACCCTGGGTGTGAGTACTACCCGCCCTAAGAGTGTGTAGCCTGGATATAATGGACAGAAAGATGGCTCCTGTGGTTGCTTGCTGCTTTGCTTCTTCACTACTTTGCTGCCTTCTACCCCTGATGAACTGTTTCTCCTCTTTGATGCCACCTTGGAGTCAGCCAAATATGAATTGAAACCTCTATGAACTGTGAACTAAATGTATCTTTCCTCCTTTAACTGTGGGTACTGGGTACTTTGTCTCAGCAATAAGTAGACAACTATAGAGTGCTTTCCTAACACAAGGCCCTGGATTCCGTCCCCAACACAAACACACACACGTACACACGTGTTCAACAATGGGCAACTGTCTCTCTCTCTCTCTCTCTCTCTCTCTCTCTCTATCTCTCTCTCTCTCTCTCTCTCTCGCCTGCCCCTTATCTACTGCATACATATCACCCGGGAGCTGATGTCCTGTTAGAATGGTGGAATGACCTCTTAAAGGTAGCTTAAGAATGATAATTTGCAGAGTTGGGGCAACAGACCACATATTATATAGTGCTTACATGGCCACAATATTCCAGTAGGTATATTCAACTGTTAGTTAGAATTCCAACACGTAGAAAACACAGGTCTAGGAAACAAGAGGTGAGTGGCCTCCGTCACCCTGATTCCCACCGATTTACTAGGGGAACTTGTGCTTCCCATCCCTTCAACTTCAGGCTTTGTTGGACTCATCTCCTGGCTCAAAGAGGTTGGCAGGTGACACAACTACCAGGAACATAAAAAGGATCCCACTAAAACTGCGGCCAACACCTGGTCATTTGGGATTCCTCTAGCCATTAGACCTGCAAGAAAGGAGTAACCATCCCCACAGGATGATTATCATGAGGCAAAAGGGTGAGGAATGGTGGTAGGGAGGAATATGTCTACTTGGGAATTTATCTACAAGTTTGTGCTCCTGTGTCTGGTGATAAACATAAATTGGCAAGTTCAGCAAATAAGGTCTGACAGCCTGATAACTAGGGCTAAGACTCTACAGGGCTGATGATCTTTGGGGACAAGAGATCTTGCTAACAACCTAGATAAGCAGACTAACTAAACAAGTGTAACAGGTACCTATAACATGTAATTTATTTGTTATGTTTAGCATATTTATTTATTCATTAATTCATTCTCTTTTAATTCATATAAATTGTATATATGGTGTACAGCATGCTCTTATCATTTATGAACTTAGGACTATCTATAGCAACAGGGACTATAGCTTGTCCTACTCAACTTCCTATTTCATGTGTGTGCGTGTATATATGCATGTGCATGATGTATGTTTTGAAGTTGGTACGTGGAGCAAGTGGCAGAATGGAGTAAATTAATGTGGGCATAGATGGATCTGAGCCACACAGTGGTAAGGCACTGTCAGTAGTCATCCATAACCCTTCAGCGTCTGTCATTTCTGTAAGCACTCACTTAACTCCAAACTGCTGGAAGCTGTGTCCTGGCCTCATCACCCTCTCAGACTTCTGCAACCCACTCTGCAACCATTAAAGGCAGCCCAGAAATGCCAGGAAAGTAACGCTTCCCAGGAGCAGCCTTCAATCCCCAACCAATGAGTGTTCCCAGCATGATTAGGCTCCAGTTGCCCAGCGGGTAGCCGGCTTCATGATGTATGCTTTTGGCAGCCCTTACTTTCCCTATCTCACTTATTCACTCCCATACTGGTGCTTTCCGGGGTCACTCTTGTAGGAACCAGCAGGTCCCCTACACACACACACACACACGTACACACGTATACACACACACTTTCACAGAGTGCCTTGACTGCTCTGAGCCTTGATCAACTGCAGGTTTTTCCCAGCAAGCTCAAGCCCAAGCCAGATCCTTGAACATTCCTAGATGCTGACCCCAATAGCTGAAGAAACTGACCCCAGCCCTATGGCAAAATTTCTTAAACCTGTACATAAACTCTATACCTTGGCCCCCTCACTGTGGACAGACCAGGTAGAACATCCTCCAAGCTGCAGCACTCAAGTTCCCCTAAAAATGTATTGAGTATGTTATATGCATATCTCAGTGAAGTAACATTATATTTGATACATGACCTACCTCCCTGACCAGCAATTTGTTTTTCTGTAGTCTAACAACTGTAAATGTGACAAGAGGGGAAGGGGGTCACATAAAGCTTTGAAGAGAAAACTTTTATTTATTTTACTTCATATCAAACTGACAGAGCAATAAAAATATTATTTCCCACTTAGGAACATATCAATTACACTCGCTGATAGAAAAGGGAAATCCCTGAGGAATTGCCAAAAATAAATAATATACTTAAAAATAGACCATTCTGAGTGCATAGGAAAATTTCCTGAGCCTGTTCAGTTTGGGGAAGTCAATGACTCTTTGCAAACTTGAATTTCTCAAAAGGATATCCAACTTATGCAAGTTTCCTGTCATCATGAGAAGCTGCCACATTCAGTAGCACTTCATATTAAAAGAGAGGAAAGAATCAATCTTCTTTTAATCAATTTGCCCATAGTTCAGGGAAAGCTACTGCACCAGGCAGAAAAGGAAAACATTTGCTTTTTGCAGTCATGTAGATCACAACATACCAAATAAGTAACAATGCCATTTAACTTGTCATTCATAAAAACGAATTATTTTTGCAGTGCAAATGTTGTACAAACGGTAATAACCTCCCTGCGTTCATGGATAACAAAGAAAGACCCAACTTGCAAAAGGGTTAAGACTAACTCTTTAAAGATTCCAGGGTCCAGCAAGGAAATGATTCTCTGTGAAGGTCCAGGATTGAAGATTGCCTTTGGAAATCTGAAATTCTCTTGTGGAGTACTCAAAATACCTTATTTCATTGATCTAGGATTCTTTTTTCACACTTTACCATCTGGAATTCAAGTAAGCTTGGCCATGAATGACCTGTCACAAGTTAACTGACAACTCCCCCACCCCACCTTCTTAGTGGTACACAAAATAATGGTATATTTAACAATCTATGGCTTCTTAGATTAAATATGCTGCTCTGTAGTTCATTACACAGTGATTCATATAAAAATAAATCTAACATTTTAACCCTGGTAATTTTCTCAACTGAAAAAATGCTGGAAAAATTAAGCATTTTAAATGAGCATGAGCATCGCAGCCCCATGAGTTAGAAGACCGGTGATACAAAATGAGTTTGCACTCTAGAACCAGTTCCATCTCAAATCAGCTGGCACAGCTGTAAGGAAACTGATTTCACACTTCTGAGCCTCATTTCTTCATCTGTAAAATGAGAAAGTGCAATCAAATGGCTTCCAAGCCTTCCACCCAAAAGGGAAAGTAATTTTAAATCTTGTAGGATGGAGCGTGTGTCACCATGGAAATTCCATCACCATGCTGCCCAAAGCCACAGAAGATTCTTCTATAGCTGATGACTCCTTTCCAGCCACCTTGCCCCCTACCCCAAGAGCCAACATGTGAATCCAGAGATGGCCTTGTTTTCCAAGTAGCAAATAGAATTTCTTCACCACATTAGTAAATGACTGGGAAAGGATAATTCTTCAATCTGGGGCAATTTGTAAACATCGTCAAAAAAACTGCAGAACTCTACTATCTTAAATTGAACTAAATGTCTACTATAAATTTAAACTATCAAGAAATTACAGCAGGGATTCACTTCAAAGTCTTCATGATTGACAAAATTTGGCTACAGATTCTGCTGCTCTGGGTGCTTCATTCCATGCCACAGAAGTACTAGCTGGAAAAAGCTTTCTTTTCTGAAAGAAAATAAGAAATGTTATTTGCATAACCTATTCATGGCATCACCTCCTTTACCTTGAGAGTATAGTCAACAAGCAGAAGTGTGCTTAGCCAAGGAAAACAAATGGTGAGGAATTGATACTCCAAGGGATGAAAAACAGGATATGACAATAATGGGAGTGCTTTATGATAAATAATTTATGTATTTATATTTTGGGGGTATTTTTCAATTCTAAATTTTTATCATCTTCTCCTAAACATGTTAGAATTTAAAACATAAATAGCAGCTAAAATCAGCAATTGCAGAATAAATTGCAAATTACTAAATCTTCCTGTATAAATTTCAATTCCAAAGTTTCATTCAAACTATTTTAAATATTGTGGTAAATTAAAATTGGCTAACCGCATGTCGAAAATTAAAACTAGATATATGTCTCTCACCATGTACTAAACTCAAATCAAAGTGGATCAAAGATCTAAACATTAAAACAGAAACATTAAATTTACTGGAGAATAGAATAGGAAAAACTCTCGAAGACATAGGGGTAGGAAAAAAATTTATGAACAGAACCCAGACTGCACAGGAAACAATACAAAGAATCAGTGCTTGGGACCACATGCTATTAAAAAGCTTTTGTACCACAAAAGAAATCACCAATAGAGTAGGGCGAAAACCCACAGACTGGGAAAAAATTTTTGCTAGCTATCCATCAGACAAAGGTCTAACATCTAGAATATACAAAGAACTCAAAAAAATTAAACCTCTCAAATTTAAAGACCCAATCCAAAAATGGGCAACTGAAATGAATAAACATTTCTCAGATGAAGAAATAAAAA